>ARYC01000370.1:0-89927 GCA_000711775.1 Oxytricha trifallax | reverse complement strand
AGAGAAACTGCCTTACGATTTAAGTTAGCCGCCATGTTTAAATTCAAATTTAAATTTCTATTATTAATAAGTAAAAACTTCACTAGCTATACTAACTTTGTATAGGAGCTGGCACTGCAACAACAATGGTTGATTCTTAGGTGTTAGACAACATATTTATATTTAGTTTATAACTATAAATTTTCTAATTTTATGCTTAATATTTTTAATTTTGGTACCAACTGAGAATAAATTGAGGTTGGTACTAGTACCAATTAGGTTTTGAACCATTTTGGAACTTTCCCATTAAAACCTCATTAGTATAAAACTAGGTACTAATTAAGTTTTGGTACTATTAAATTGGTACCAATTAAATTTAAACGAATTTAGTACTAATTAATTTTAAACAAATTTAGTACTAATTTAATGGAACTAAATTGATAAAAATGAGCTCAATCTCTGCAGTTTGTTACAGCATCTGCAAGCTTTCTCCACGTATCTTTGCAGGGTTGACCTCCTATAAGATGCCCATATTTAATAGTAAGATTTTAAACAATAGGATCCAGAAGTCTATAAGTTATAATTTGATATTCATTAATAGGAAGAGGAACAAAGATGGAATCACTCAATGATCAAATGAAAAGAGTCGAGGCTCAAGAAATGATATCAAGATGAGTAAGGAAGATCTATATCGATACCTAACTTTACATGGTAAGATAACTTGATGACTATTAACATATTATACAGTTGGATTATTTCTCCCAACGATGGAAGGTACCAAAATTTTATTCTTGAAACCAATACTTTGTGAGGAGAAGAAAGCTTTTAAAAATAAAGAGATTAAACTAATTGAAATTCCTTACTACCCTGAAATTTCAATCACTAATCTTTATGAGGATGCCATGTAAGATGAGTAAGTGGTAGTTACCTTCCTACCAAGAAGCAACTCTCTAATAAACTACCAGAGAGGAACTTTTTCTTTGGTGTTCTTGGTACTATAAAAGAGGATTATCTCAGAGAAATTATTGAAGAAGCACATAAGAAACGATATTCTATTTCCTTGAGGAGAGAGAGCAAGGAATTCTAATAAGCTCAGCTTGGCTAGAGGAACTTAAGAAGCATCCTTATCTTTCAAGTAAGCTTTGTCATATAACTTTGTAGGGAAATCTGGCACTGGTATATAACTTATGAAAGAGCATGCTAAGGTTCACAGAGAAAGAAAGTCACACACAATACATGAAGTGAGCAAGAGATTTTATAAAGATGTTTAAAAGCCAGATGAAATGAACATACATGCAAGAGCTGGCACAAAGAGAAGAAATATGGGCCCAAGCAAGCCATAAGAAGAGGAGAAGAAAGAGAAGCTGAACCCATTTATGGGCCAGTTTAATATGTGAATATTTTCATTCGTTTAAATCTAAAACTTATTTATAAACATTTATTCTTCCCTCTCTCGCACAAATTGTTGTCTTTTCTACGCTCACTCTCTTAAAGCTGCTTTGAATCAAGTCTACTGTATCGATGGGCAAGTAATGCATAAGATGATACAGCAGCAGCTTTTTGTAGTGAGTCTTGATTTAACTCCAGTAGAATTCTATTTCATTAAATTAAGGGCTGTAAGGAACGTTGTATATAGGAGTTATGTTTAACTCTTCATAAGCTTTCTTTGACTCCTTAGTCTTATGAACTGATAGGTTATCAACAACAGGATGATCTCTTGGTTGCTATACTTCTCTCTGAGCTATGTAGGAACTCTATTTACTACTCGCTTACTAGAGCGAGGGTGAATGACATAGCTCTCTAAGCCTGAATCTTCACTTATGCCAGCTAAAATTGCATGGGTGACTACCTTTACTTTTTAGTCATAAACTTCTATGTTATCATACTTCTTGAGCTTGACTTATTAATAAAAGTGTTGAAGGTGAATACAGCTTCATCTGATGTATGAACTTGATGTTATTATTAATAGCTCTCTGCATTTAATCATATATATAGTTTAAATTATTGCTGTAAAATGGCACTGTAAAATCAATTATTCTCTTTACTCTGTTGACAGTCTTTAAAGTAATGCCATTTCTTCTATAAATATTGGCTATAGTCTAAGGAGAGATTCGCATGTCTGGAAACTTGCGATGAAACATGACAGCTCGTTTGTCAAGAGGAAAGTGAGCCCAATACTTTAATGTCTTAGAGTCACAGAGATAGTCAATATGGACCTGTGAGAATTTTTATTTTTTTGCAGGATGTTTTCAAGAGCCTGAGTTGTAATGTTAAATAGCTAACATGCAATGATACCTAACAGTTGAGGCACTCTTGTGTAGGAGTTTTGTTATGGCTGTATAATTCATTACTGGTTTGAGTTAGTCTATATTAATACTTGTACCATACCTTAGCTTAAGCTGTAAATCTAAATATTTCTCATCATAATAGACCCTATATTTCTCTATTTTTATTTCTCATTTTGCAAATTGGCCTAATTTTTCTACTAACCCCAATAAGACCCCAACTATACCCTATAAATCAAAGCACTTATAAACCTCACTAAGGGGTTTTGGGGTTTTGAATGGAGGTCTGCCTAAAACAGGTAGAGGAAGCTCAAATCAACTAACAGAAGATCACCCACAGGATATTACAGCCGATAGTCACGAATGACTAGGGAATTCTAAAACTGGAGAAATCTATCACTTCAACAAACTGGAAACTTTACAACGGTAGATTTTGGAGAGATTAGGAATATATCAAAAGCATCCTAATCCCAGTGAGTTGCCAAAGTAGAATCAAGAATTCTATGAACTGGGTAATTTTGAAAATCACTGAGAACACTCAAATCATGGAAATGTTTGACTCCAGAAAGCAAGTTGGGAGCCTGGCCGTAATTCAAAAGCACCTGAACGAGTTCAATATTTTCATGAAAGTCATGGTTGGAAAGAAGTTCATGGTGAACAAAGTAATGAGCAAGCCTGAGGTCAACTAGTCTAAAGACCCTGTTGGCTCCGAGGTGATGTCAATCCTAATTGCAAATCACTTAGCGCTGGAACTAGAAGGGGAACCTGTTTTAGATATTCGCGAAGGATTGGGTTAATATGCAGAGGTACTACCTGGCATTTAACTTAGAAGTTCGCCATATGAAACTGGATATTGGGAAATCAGGAATCACGATCAATACTGAGGACACGGAGTACATCATTGAAAAGAGAAACGAAAGCATCTGGCAAGTAGTAAATGATAAAAAGAGGGAAAATATGACTCTCATAAGATCTCAAATCGACAATTGAGATGATATAATATTGAACAACAGCAGAATGGAACTTGAAGGGACTCAAGTTAACGAGAATGGACTATTCAGTGAAGTCGAAGAAAACTAAGCAGAGGTAGAAAACTACCATAATTCACAGTCAAGAAGGGAGAGAGGATAGAGTGAGCCAATGAATGGAGGACGCGCTAAACCAAAACTCATCTAGGATGCTCAAGAATTCTGGTAGAAACCTACAAATAGAGCAAAAGTCGATGATTCAAAAGATAAGATAAAGACCGAGAACTAGCAAAGAGATGTGGAGGAGAAGATCCACAACAAGAATCTAATGATAATGATGAGGAGACAACAGTAGAGGACAAAGAAGATTCCAAGTTTAGTAGTGAATTAAATACTTGCATTTTATACTCGGCGCATTTACATTTTGTATTTTAATTACCTACAGTTATTATTTATCAATTATGAAAAATAATGAGAAAAATAGATGGTATTAACAATAAGATTAATAACAATACTAATACTTTTTTAATTTATAGAAAATGGAAGTTCTCGAACAGCTTTGTTATTTTTCCAGTATCCCTCGTAGACATCTCTATCAGCATGAATAAAATTCCCTAGCCAGTGCCTTTCTGTTCCTTGCTGAAGTCTCTGTCTTTCACAATCACTGACTCAAAGTATTGCTAGAAGAGTATTAAAAAAATTATAGATATCATAAATGTAACTTACAAAATTATGGTGAATACAACATGGTTCCGTCTTCATCTTAAAAGGTTTTCATTTTAACAATAAATAATTAATTAAAATTTATCTATTTCCTATTATAAATTATGAATCTATTATGAGTTTTTAATAACTATTTTCTACTTAAAAAATAAAAGTAAGGACGAGAAAGATTTAGTAAAAAGCAAACAATTATTGAAAATAAAGTTTTAAAAATTATTTATAGAAAAGTCCAATGTGTTTTACCGAGAAATAGAAAATAAATATTAAATCTCAATAAGGAATGAATAAACTTTGATAAGCTTATAAATGACTATTAAAAAATGAACGATACCTGAATAAATTAAATAAATACTTGATAAAGAATTAAAATTAAATCTTATTTTTACAATCTTGTGAAAGCATTGAGAGATATAAGTTATTTATTTATAATTTAAATTTAATTGACATCAAAATATGCTAATTATTTTTCAAATCTTAAATTAATTTTATAATATAGGCAATGCAATTATTAATTTTTTATTACATTTATCTTATAATTGACTTTCTATATATTTATCAATAATTCTTTATATTTTTTTAATTTCCTTTTTAATTATTTATATTTATCTTAATAACCTAACTAATTTTTTTTTCAAATGATATTTTAAAGTTTATATTTTGTATAGACAGAATATAAATAAAAAAATATAAATTTTATTTTTTATTTTAATATTTTAGTTTAATCCAATATTATGAATAAATTTAATTTCTGATTTATTCCTATTCGACATTAGAGGCCATATAAAATATATATGATAGTTATTATATTATGGTATTCTTTTTGTTTTTTACATATTAATGCACTTTTTAATATTGATAAAATACATTAAAAATGGGGGAAATTAAAAATAAAAATACAAAACTAATAATTTAAATATATATATATCAGCGACTAATTAGGAAAGCATTTATATAAAAATATATCTACATTTTTTAAACTGCCTTATGTATTAAATATCGTAATTAAAGATACCTTATAATCTTAACTATAATTAATATAAATGGAGTATATTAATATTTATTTTAATTATTTCTCCAATTCAAATCTCATTTCGCGCAGTGTTCTTGGTTGTTGAAGTTGCTACTGTAAAAAAAAAGATATCTTCACTGTATCGTCTGGATTTCTTCAGGATATCTTCTTCAACTTATGTTTGTATAAGACATTTAGTAATTTAAGAATTTTGAAACTGAATAAATGAGCCCACCTTTTAGTGATTAGTAGTCTATCAGTCAACAGTTCTAATTATAACACTTGCAGTATCACCAAATTTGGAAAATTCAACATTACAAGAATCAAGAAGTCTAAATAGATAGCTCTATAGATCACTCTTTTTATGCAATCATAGATGTCTTAATCAAATACGAATAATTGAATATTTGTACATAAATAGTTCTTTTACAATAATCTTAAATAACATTGATAAACCTCACGCCTTGATTTTACCATAATTAATGAATTAATTTTAATAACTAAAAACTGATAAACTTTCATCTGCTAATATAGTAATATAGTAAAGCAACGATTTTCCTGTTTATGTGCTCTATAAACTTAGAGATGTATTTAATTTTAAAGTTAAATGCTCTATTTATATAAAACATGTCATCATTAATGATATTTATTCTCAATTAGACATAGATCAAGTTATCCTAACAAATTAATGTTCAATAAAAATTACTCAAATTGTTGTACTTTAACCATAGGGCATTCAAAACCCCAAAACCCCTTAATGAGGTTTATAAGTGCTTTGATTTGTAGGGAATTTGTTAGGGGTTGGGGTTATTAATAAGTTTTAATGTGAAATTTATAGTAAATGTATTTAATTTAATCACTCAAAATGCACTTTTGGATCATGTGGGAGAGGTCTGAAGTTTATCTTACTTAACCACAACTCTATCTGCTCTATTGATATGTCTGATCTTGAGTTTGGTTTTATTATTATTGACTCTGCCATTTGTTTCATTGATTGAGATACTCTTGTTTTGTCAATAAATTGCTTTATTCTTTGTTTGGCATCCTTCTCGCACCTTGTAGAGTAGTATTCATTGCGCGGCATATCGCACTCTATGATTATTGCTGCCATAGCCCACACATCCCATTGAAAGTCACCATCTCTCCAGTCTTCTCTTTCTGGATAATAGCCTGGAGTTCCCATAACACTTCCAAGCCTTGATACTTCCACTCTTAATGCTCTGTTGAAATCAATAATTGTTACTGTCACGGGTGAAAAGTTCAACATTATATTCTCAGGCTTGAGATCCCTGTGAACAAAGCCTAACTTATGAAGTTCTTTGATACCTTGAATAGCTTAGGTTGCTATTAATGCAAGCTATCTATGATTTCTTTGATCAGATATGAAATCTCTGAGTGTCATTTCAAAGAGTGGTAGTCTGAAAGCCACATGATCTTTGGCTAGGAGAACAGCATCTAGCTTTATTAAGTATTTGCACTCTTTAAACTTAGCCTGAGTGAGTACTTAATACTCATTAGTAAACTCCATTTAATATTTATCATCACTAAGGAGATAGTTGAAGGATATACCTTGTAAGCATACTGATGATCCTTAATAACTTTCTTGTCATAGGAGTCCTCTAGAATTAGGTAGCTTTAGAGAGAAGTATCTAAATCAATCTATGCTAGTACTGGAATTTTCTTGTATTATATTTTAATCATGATTTTAGTGACCTCTGATGCTAAGAGGTTGCGTGCAATCCTCACATACTCTGATTCGCTTGCTTGTTAAAGCTCAGCAGCTTAAAGAGGTTTCCTTGCTTTTCTTTTGTTGAGCAACTTCAGTTGAGTGTCTTAATCTTCAACTTCTATCTCTTTCTTGTGGGCTTTTAAAAGATGCTTTTTTAAGTCTCTTGTATGAGAGTACTGCTTATGGCGCTCAAAGCAATCATACTTTCCATCAACTTTGTCATGCTTTAAGTAAACAGTAGGCTTAGCTTCCTTATTGACCTTCATATGCCTGTACCAGCTAGATTTATGAGTGAAGTCTCTTTCACACTTCTCACAAAAAAATACTTCAACTTCATCTGCTTACATAGAAACTTCATTTCTAACTTTCTCCTCCTCTCTGTCTCCGACACACTTGTTTGCCATTAATTTTCTATTATTAATTTCTATTTTAATAACAGAGACCTCAAGTGATAGCTCTGGTTGTTCTTTAAGTGAGTTTATCTCACAGCTATCACACTTTTTATTGCTGCCAAAGGCAAGTCTCATTTAGTTTGATGGAAGTGCTGTTGTTTTTCTTAAAATGTTAGCGCTCATATTTAAATTTGAATTTAAAATTATAAAACTGCCTCTATAACTGAGAGCTAATATGAGAGCTTTGCAAGTCTACAAGTTTCAAGGGAGGTTCTTGGAGTACTAGAGAAGAAATATGAGTGTTAAGAGAAGATCCAGCTCTAAATATGGGTGAGGAAGTAACCATTTTTACTTTCAATAATAAGTTGATTATAGTACGTACCGATTTAGGAGGTGCACCTAATTAAGTACGTACTGCTTTAGGAGGTATTTTGTGATTTTATGATTAAAATTAGGGTGCTCCTAATTAAGTACTAGCTTTAATTAATGCTCCTAATTAAGTACTAGCATTTTAAGAGCTGCTCCTAATTAAGTACGTACCAATTTAAATTTAAAGATATGGAACTATAACATTAGAAATTGATATCAATCTCTCAAGTTTGAAACCACTTCTCAAAACATTCTTCATATCCTTCTTAGAGGTTGACCTCCTATAAGATGCCCATATTTAATAGTAAGTTTTACAGAGGTATATAATTGAAATCAATAAACTTAAACTTGAATATTATTTCTTAGATCTGTAAGCAAGTTAGAGTCAATGAATGATGCAATGAAAAGAGTGCAAGCACAAGAATTGATTCAAAGATTTAGAAGCAGGAGGATTTGCACCGCTACCTGGTGCAGCAAGGTAATGAACTCATAGTAACTCATCTTGATTATGTTGTTGGTTTGTTCTTGCCAACGAAGGAAGGTACCAAAATTTCATTTCTAAGGGCAATAATCTGCGAAGAGAAGAAAGCATTGAAAACTTAAGATGTAAAGTTTGCAGAGATCCCAAACTATCCAGAAATATCAGAGACTAACTTATATGATGATGCTATGAATGACCCAGAGGTTTCACTGTACCTGCCTACTAAGGAGCAGTTGTCAAATAAACTGCCTGAAAGAAACTATTTCTTTGGCATACTTGCAACAATTAAAGGTGATTACTTGAAAGAAATTATTCAAGAATCTCATAAGAAAAGGTACAGCATCTCTTCAGAAGATAAGGACAAACAAGGGATCAAGATAAGTGAGAGCCGGCTATCAGAGCTGCAGAAGCACCCTTATATTTCAAATAAGATTTATAGCTTAACTCTTTAGAAAAATCTGGTACTGGCATCTTCTTGATGAAGGAATAGAGCAAGCTTCACAGAGAGCGAAAGTCGCAGACAAAGTATGAAGTCAGCAAGAGACTTTATTCAAATATTCAGCCACCAGAGTCAATGAACATAGATGCTGGAGCTGGCAGTAAGAGAAGAAACTTAGGTGGAGGGAAGTAAGAAATAGAAGAAAAGAAAGAGAAGCCAGCTCCCTCTAAAGAATTTTAAATGTGACTTATATATTCATTAACTTAACTAAAAAACTTATTTATATACATTCGCTCTCCCTTCTTTAGCACACTTTTAAGCCAACAAATTATCTACTCTCTTCGCTGATCTTTTAATAAAGTCTACTGTATCTATAGGTAGGTCATGCATCAAGTGATATAGCAGCAGTTTCTTGTAATGACCTTTTAATATTCCCCAGTAGAACTCATTCCATTAAACTATGGACTGTAAGGTACGTTGATTACTGGCGTTATTCTAAGTTGTTCATAACTCTTCCTTGTTTCTTTGGTCTTATGAACAGAAAGATTATCAACGAATAGTATAATCTCTTATTGAGGGTACTTCTCTCTCAGCTGTTCTAAGAATTTATATACTACTCTGTCTTAATAGAGCGAGGATGAATAAGATAAGTTTCTAAACCATTATCCTCGCTAATTCTTCCAAGAATAGCCATTGTTTATACTTTGACTTTTTAGTCATATACTTCTATGTTGCTATGCCTCTTATACCAAGACTTCTAGATGAAAGTGTTGAATGTAAACACAGCCTCGTCAGCATGAATAAACTTAATATTATTCTATTAGGCTCTCTGCATTTAATTATAAATATAATTTAAGTTGTTGTTGTAAAATGGCAGAGTGAAATCAATTACTCTCTTGATACGATTTACACCTTTGTAAGAGATACCGTTTCGTTTATAAATGTTTGCAACAGACTATGCAGAGATCTTCAACTCAGGGAACTGGCGATGAAACATAATAGCTCGTTAGTCGAGAGAGAAGTGAGCCCAATACTTCAAAGTTTTTTCATTAATAAGATAGTCAATATGCTTCTATAGAAACTTAGACTTCCTCTTAGGCTAAGAATTCAGCTATTATTGCTTTAATTATACAGCTTTCAAGCAGTGAGAACGAACAGTTGAGGGACTACGCTTTAAGAGCAGTGCAATAGACTTATAGTTCAGTACTGGTTTGAGTTATTCACTGTATATATCACATCCATAACGCAGTTTAAACACTAAATCTATATACTCTTCATCATAAATAGACCCCAAAAGCTTGTTATTTTAGTCTCGCATTTAATTAATAACCCCAACCCCTAACAAATTCCCTACAAATCAAAGCACTTATAAACCTCATTAAGGGGTTTTGGGGTTTTGATTAACTTACTGATTTCAATGTAACTGTAGACTCTTCTTATAGACTTGAATTAAATTTGTAATAAAGATTTGAAATAATTTTATATAAGACTAAAAGATGTCAGGGAAGATTAGCTGACTAATTCATAGAGTTCTTCAGGGACCCTTTTATAGATCGATCTTTCAATTAAACTCTTTAATTGGAGGAAAAAGTATCATTTATTCATAATTTTGAATGATAGAAAGTTTTATTTAAGAATTTCCTATTCGACTATCAAAGTATGAGACTAATTAAAACCAAGAACACTTCCTAATAAATTTCAATGATAAACTTCACTTTTTATAAGATTCAAATATGATGTAGCTTAATCTTTGTCATGAGTAATCCATAGAATCAAAATACACTTTAGAATATTATTAAAATGTCTGGTTCTATATTTGAGAATATTTTTGGAGTTAATTAACCAATACTTAATATTTCCAACAATAATAATCATATCAATAGAAATAGATCAATTAAATCTAAAACAAAATGACATTTGGTTAAGATAGTGGATTTATTAAGATTAGCAATCAATATTTAGATTTATCTCAATAAAATAAGAATAAATAACCTAACATCTGATTTATAGTCTAGGCACTTAATAAATGTAGAGAGATTTGCAAAATTTAAATTTTTATAATTCACTCACAGACTTAGCCCAAGAAAACAGTATGGCTTATTGGCTAAATTTAATTAAAACTACTTATAAAAATAGCAATTTAATAAATCTTAAAAATGACACAATTTCATGTAATAGCCCCAAGTATTTCGAAACGAATTAAAATTTGTAGCTAAATGGATCAAGCAATTTAAATTTAATACAGAAAGGATTAATTACTCTAGAAAATTAAAAATAAATACTTTCACTTTAAATAAATAAAGTAATTGTGGAATATTAAGATAAAATTTGACAAGCAATAAATACTCAATAATTAATAGTAACTTCACGGATTCAAATTCATCGTATATTAATACTGCCTCAGTTTATGGAGGTGTAATTTATGCATAAAATAGTTAAATAATATCAAATATATCGTTTTACATAACACAGCTAAATAAGGAGGTGCAATTTATCTTAGAGATACTTAAAGTGTGTCACTATCTAATATAAACATAACAAATTTAAAATCTTAGAGGAGGCTTTATCTACTTATATTAAAATAACTCATTTTAATAGTCAGAGAATATTACGAGATAGCTGAAGATAAGTAATCAAATTTTCAGTATGGATTCTAACTAAAATTAATTGAAAATGAATTTCTGGTAATTAACGATAATAAAATGAACATTTTGTTAACTGAGAAAAATATATTCCTCATCAATAGTCCAATTAAAATTAAGGATCTGCTTGGATAAAAATAGAAAATGCCATAAAATTTAAGATGGAAAATTCAAATGTAACTATTTTAAATAGTAAAGTAGTGACCACTGACTAATTTAGTAATTTTCCAAGAGTCTGCATCTAAAAAGGCATTCTATGATTTTAAGAATGTTTCTTTCGCAAAAAAAGATTTATAACCTTCAATGACTAGTTTAGATTCTACATTTATAAGTATTAGCAGCAATAGCTAAATTGTTCAATCATAGTAATTCCATGTCGACCAATTAATTGGGACAGTATTCAAGATATAAAACGCAACACTCAATTATAGTTTTTCACTCTACTAGAATATCCAGAGTAATTATGGTTCTGAAATATAGAGTTTTTAATGCTAATTGCACGAAAGAGAATCTTAATTTGTAAATAAATCTGAAATTTATGATAGTGGTAAATTTATATGAATAGTTTAAGAAGATTCTCAAGTTTATAGAATTTGGCATTAATTAATCAAACTGCAACGAATGGAGGATGTATATCTATAGTTAACACACACAGTATTTAATCATCTTGAGAAATTTATTTTTTAACATCACTGCGAACTCAACTTATTCCTTTCAACAAGGTAGATTTTTATTTGCAAATTATTTGAATCAAGAAATTTCAATAGAAAACTCATAATTTCAAAATTCCTCAAGCTTGATAAGTGGCGGAGTTACATATTCTAAATCATTGTCTAAGCTAAAGATTGTTAACTGTACATTCACAAAATGCTACTCAAAACTAGAATAAGGGAGTGTGTTATCATCAAATGCAGTAACTGGAATAGATATTAAAAATTGACTGTTAACTATCAAGACACTTAGACTAAGAGATCCACCACAAATTAAACTTTAATTAGTTAACTTTAAAAGCAAACTCATTTGTTAACTCTACTAAATCTGTAAATGCAAGCTTTCTCTCATTAAAGAATTGTATTTTTATGATGAATTAATATGTTTTCTTAATCAGTAATGTAAACAAGTTCATTGATTACAATTCATCTTATCAATAAATTTATTCATTAAAATCAGGAATTTATCAACTTTAAAATTTAGATGAATTCATTATAAGCATTGGGTCATTTAAAAATGTATCTACTAATAACAGTACAATTATAAGTCATTATCAAATGTTTCAAGAATTGCTATTCTTGATTCTTTTATCGATACTATCAACACTACGAATTGAGGAGGTCTGTTATTTGCTCAAGATTTGAATGAAAGAACTAGAACTAGATCGGTTGAATATATTGTGAATGGGATAACAATAAGAAATATTTCAACTTTGGGTCAAGGATCTGTATCTTACTTGAAAACAAAAAATTAAAGAATTTAAATATTTCAAACAAATTAATTGAAAATGTGAACTCATCAGTAGATGGAATTGTTTCAAAAAAATAATGAAGGGGTTTTTAAATCTATTAGGTGGTCTAAATCTTGATGTTAATGGGAAAAATACTCAAGCGTGCTCTGAAACTTTTCATTTAATTAGAAAGGCGCCTTCATCTATTCAGAAGTTTAAACTGCTTGATTAAGGATCTTTGATAGTTTGATACGACACTAGCTCACATTCATAATCGATGTTGTTGTGTTGCTCAAGAATCAATAATTAAAGAAAACTGTTGAGGCTCCAATATTCGCAAATAAGCTGTAATAAGGAGAAGAAATAAGAAGATGTGTGTTTCAAAATTGTTAGATCTCTAGCAAGGGAGGAGTTATGCAATTGAATGACACAACCTATTCTGATTTTAACTCTAGAAAGATAAAATGTTTGTACTGTAGGAATAATTTCCTGCTCTAGATCTTTTATGCTCATAAATGCGACTATATTTAACAGAAATCAAGCTGAAGAAGGTGGTATCATGAGTTTAGAAAATGATCAGAATATAAATTAAACAAACACTAATCAAACAGACAATTACGCAAAAATTGGAGGTGGAATAAAATACTCGAGTTTCAATTAGATAAAATCATTTCAAATATAGTAATTAGAGAAAATTTAACATACATCAATAATTCTAAAACAAACTACGGTGGACTAATATATGCAAGCAATCCAACTTTATATATTACAATTTCAGATCTTAACACTACGAACACTACCTCATTCTTATTCCGAGGGATCTTCCAAATTTGCTGATGCTGCTAGTGTAAAGCTCTTATAACTCTCAAGTTATAGTTACTCTGAATAGGAGTTTTGCACCGCAACAATAATATTAAGCGAGTATAATCGAAATGAGGAGATCGTTATAATGAAATCAAAAATTCAATGAATTAAGATTATGATCATTTCAAAGTATACTAATGTTTTTCCAACTGTAGAGATTATGAATTAAGATTAATGATTTTAATTAGCAACTTTAAATTATTAATCAAACATGGATGATTATATTTCTTTATTTTTTTCACTTTTCCTGATTAGTTTGTATTTTAGAGCAGTCTCTGCGATGTATCTGTAGTAATCACCAACTTTTCTTAAAAATTTTTCTTAGATATCTTCATCATATCTTCAGGGTATCTTCAGTGTATATTCCTCAAAAAAATATAAAGTCAAAAATATTAAAAATAGTAATAAATGCAATAAGAATAACAGCAGAAGCAACAATAACAGCAGTAATTAAGCTAAAATCATTAAAAAATAGAGTCTGGTTGAAATTCTCAAGGAATTTCAAAATATTAAAAATAATTGATTTTTTTCAAATTCATCATCTTAATCATAAATATCATCTTCATCTTTAGGTCTTTAAACTACAATTTAAGAAAATTTGGATTTTTTTGGGAAAAATCCCAAGACTCTATTTTTTAATGATTTTAGTTAAATTACTGCTTTTATTGTTACTACTGCTGTTATTGTTGCTGTATTTATTGCTATTTTAATATTTTTGACTTTTTATTTTTTTGAGGAAGATACACTGAAGATACCCTGAAGATATGATGAAGATATCTAAGAAATATTTTTAAGAAAAGTTGGTGATTACTACAGATACATCGCAGAGACTGCGCTAAAATACAAACTAATCAGGAAAAGTGAAAAAAATAAAGAAATATAATTCTCCATGTTTGATTAATAATTTAAAGTTGCTAATTAAAATCATTAATCTTAATTCATAATCTCTACAGTTGGAAAAACATTAGTATACTGTTGAAATGATCATAATCTTAATTCATTGAATTTTTGATTTCATTATAACGATCTCCTCATTTCGATTATACTCGCTTAATAGTTGATTTTGATGTGTTAGACATCATATTTATACTTAGTTATTAACTATAAATTTTCTAATTTTATGCTTAATATTTTTAATTTTGGTACCAACTTAGAAGAAATTCAGGTTGGTACTGGTACCAATTAGTTTAGTTTTTGAACCATTTTGGAACTTTTCCATTAAAACCTTATTAGTTTAAAACTAGGTACTAATTAAGTTTGTACTATTATATTGGTACAAATCAAAATTAAACGAATTTAGTACTAATTTAATGGAACTAAATTGATAAAAATGAGCTTAATCTCTGCAGTTTGTTACAGCTTCTGCAAACTTTCTCCACGTATCTTTGCAGGGTTGACCTCCTATAAGATGCCCATATTTAATACTAAGATTTTAAACAATAGGATACAGAAGTCTATAAGCTATAATTTGAAATTCATTAATAGGAAGAGGAACAAAGATGGAATACCTCAATGATGAAATGAAAGAGTTGAGGCCAAGAAATGATCTCAAGATTCAGAAGTAAAGAAGATCTCTATCGATACCTCACTTTACATGGTAAGATAGCTTGTTAACTATTAACATAGTATACAGTTGGTTATTCCTACCAACGATGGAGGGTACCAAAATTTCATTCATGAAAGCAACACTTTGTGAGGAGAAAAATGCTTTTAAAAATAAAGAGATTAAGCTAATTGAAATTCCAAACTACTTTGAGATTTCAGTCACTAATCTTTATGAAGATGCAATCAAAACCCCAAAACCCCTTAATGAGGTTTATAAGTGCTTTGATTTGTAGGGAATTTGTTAGGGGTTGGGGTTATTAATTAAATGCGAAACAAAATAGCAAGCTTTTGGGGTCTATTTATGATGAAAAGTATATAGATTTAGTGTTTAAACTGCGATATGGATGTGATATATACAGTGAATAACTCAAACCAGTACTGAACTATAAGTCTATTGCACTTAAAGCGTAGTACCTCAACTGTTCGTTCTCACTGCTTGAAAGCTGTGTAATTAAAGCAATAATAGCTGAATTCTTAGCCTAAGAAGTAGTCTAAGTTTCTATAGAAGCATATTGACTATCTTATTAATGAAAAAACTTTGAAGTATTGGGCTCACTTCTCTCTCGACTAACGAGCTATTATGTTTCATCGCCAGTTCCCTGAGTTGAAGATCTCTGCATAGTCTGTTGCAAACATTTATAAACGAAACGGTATCTCTTACAAAGGTGTAAATCGTATCAAGAGAGTAATTGATTTCACTCTGCCATTTTACAACAACAACTTAAATTATATTTATAATTAAATGCAGAGAGCCTAATAGAATAATATTAAGTTTATTCATGCTGACGAGGCTGTGTTTACCTTCAA
The DNA here is from genome assembly GCA_000711775.1 of Oxytricha trifallax. NCBI lineage: Eukaryota > Ciliophora > Spirotrichea > Sporadotrichida > Oxytrichidae > Oxytricha > Oxytricha trifallax. Next base: position 74,194 of record ARYC01000370.1, on the reverse strand, counting down.
CACTTTCATCTAGAAGTCTTGGTATAAGAAGCATAGTAATATAGAGGTATATGACTAAAAAGTCAAGGTATAAACAATGGCAATTCTTGGAGGAATTAGCGAGGATGCTGGTTTAGAAACTTATGTTATTCATCCTCGCTCTATTAAGATAGAGCAGTATATAAAGATTCGGGGTGGGGGAAGTTTCCTGTCAAGAAAAGTATTATTTTTTTAATTTATTTTTTCTTTATGGAATTATTATTTTTGACCACTATAAACACCTTCTTTGATTTTCACATATTTTTAATTTAACAATTTACCTATCAATCATAAAGTATTACAAGATCTACTTCATGTTGAAGAATATTTTCATTAATATTCATTTTATTTTGCATTAGTTTTTTAATAGTTTTAGTGAGAATAATAATAAAAATATGGTTCTATATCTCAAGTAATGATATTAGAAAATAATTCCAATTTATCAATTTGATTCTTAAAAAATGTTTAAATTATCCTTTAGCCATTTAAAGAGTAAAAAATTATTAATTAAAATATTTAATATTTAACTAATAAAAATTATATCTAAAAAATATTTACTTGACAGGAAACTTCCCTCTTGTCAGGAAACTTCCCTCCCCCCTAAGATTCTTAGAGCAGCTGAGAGAGAAGTACCCTGAATAAGAGATTATACTATTCGTTGATAATCTTTCAGTTCATAAGACAAAAGAAACAAGGAAAAGTTATGAACAACTAAGAATAACACCAGTGTTCAACGTGCCTTACAGCCCATAGTTTAATGGAATTGAATTCTACTGGGGTATACTAAAAGGTCATTATAAGAAACTGCTGCTATACCATCTAATGCATGACCTACCTATCGATACAGTAGACTTTATTAAAAGCTCAGCGAAGAGAGTAGATAATTTGTTGGCTTAAAAGTGTGCTAAAGAAGGGAGAGTGAATGTATATAAATAAGTTTTGTAGTTAAGTTAATGAATATATAAGTCACATTTAAAATTCTTTAGAGGGAGCTGGCTTCTCTTTCTTTTCTTCTATTTCTTGCTTCCCTCCTCCTAAGTTTCTTCTCTTGCTGCCAGCTCCTGCATCTATGTTCATTGACTCTGGAGGCTAAATATTTGAATAAAGTCTCTTGCTAACTTCATACTTTGTCTGCGACTTTCGCTCTCTGGTAAGCTTGCTCTATTCCTTCATCAAGAAGATGCCAGTACCAGATTTTTCTAAAGAGTTAAAATACAAATCTTACTTGAAATATATTGGTGCTTCTGCAACTCTTATAGCCAGCTCTCACTTATCTTGATCCCCTGTTTATCCTTATCTTCTGAAGAGATGCTGTACCTTTTCTTATGAGATTCTTGAATAATTTCTTTCAAGTAATCACCTTTAATTGTTGCAAGTATGCCAAAGAAATAGTTTCTTTCAGGTAGTTTATTTGACAACTGCTTCTTAGTAGGCAGGTACTGCGAAACCTCTGGGTCATTCATAGCATCATCGTATAAGTTAGTCACTGAGATTTCTGGATAGTTTGGAATCTCTGCAAACTTTACATCTTAAGTTTTCAATGCTTTCTTCTCTTCGCAGAGTATCGCTCTTAGAAATGATATTTTAGTACCTTCCATCGTTGGCAAGAACAAACCAACTACATAATAAAGATTAGCAACTATGAGTTTATTACCTTGCTGCACCAGGTAGCGATGCAAATCCTCCTTGCTTCTAAATCTTTGAATCAATTCTTGTGCTTGCACTCTTTTCATTACATCATTCATTGACTCCATCTTGTTTACAGATCTTAGAAATGATATTCAAATTTAAGTTTATTGATTTCAATTATATACCTCTGTAAAACTTACTATTAAATATGGGCATCCTATAGGAGGTCAACCATTAAGAAGGATATGGAGAAGGTTGTGAGAACTGGTTTAAAACTTGAGAGATTGAAATCAATTTCTACTGTTATAGTTCCATATTTTTGAATTTAAATTGGTACGTACTTAATTAGGAGCAGCTCCTAAATTAGTACATGCTATAATCAACTTACTATTGAAAGTAAAAATGGTTACTTCCTCACCCATATTTAGAGCTGGATCGTATCTTAACACTCATAATTCTTCTCTAATACTCTAAGAACTTCCCTTGATACTTGTATGCTTGCAAACCTTTCATATAAGCTCTCAGTTATAGAGGCAGTTTTATAATTTTAAATTCAATTTAAATATGAGCGCTAACATTTTAAGAAAAACAACAACACTTCATCAAACTAAATGAGACTTACCTTTGGCGTCAATAAAAAGTGTGATAGCTGTGAGATGAACTCTCATAAGGAACTACCAGAGCTATCACTTGAGGTCTCTGTTATTAAAATAGAAATTAATAATAGAAAATAAATGGCAAACAAGTGTGTGGGAGACAGAGAGGAGGAGAAAGGTATTAATGAAATTCCTATACAAACTGAAGAAGCTGAAGTCTATTTTTGTGAGCTATGTGAGAGAGAATTTTGCTCATAAATCAAGCTGGTACAGACATAAGAAAGAGCATAGAGAAGCCAAGCCCACTGTATACTTAAAGCATGATAAAATAGATGGAAAGTATGACTGCTTTGAGTGCCATAAGCAATACTCTCATACAAGAGACTTGAAGAAGCATCTATTAAAAGCTCACAAGAAAGATATAGAAGTTGAGAATCATGAAGTTGAGCTGAAGCTTCTCAACAAAAGAAAAGCGAGGGAATATTCTAAGGTCGTTGTGCCTGAATAAGCAAGAGAGTTAGAGTACGTTAGGAAGGCACGCAACCAACTGACCTCTGAAATAACAAGAATTATGATCAAGATTCAATACAAGAAAATACCGGTTCTTGCTTAAATTGACCTAGATACTTCTCTTTAAAGCTACCTAATATTAGAAGACTCCTTTGATAAGAAAGTTATCAATGATCATCAATACGCATACAAGGTGTATCCCTTCAACTATCTCTTAAGTGATGATAAATATTAGATGGAGTTTACAAATGAGTATCAAGTACTCACTCAAGCAAAGTTTAAAGAGTGTAGTTACTTAATCAAGCTAGATGCTGTTCTCCTTGCCAAGGATCATGTTGCTTTCAGACTTCCACTCTATGAAATGACCCTAAGAGATTTCATAACAGATCAAAGGAATCATAAGTAACTTGGATAAATAGCGACTCAGACCGTATAAGGTATTAAAGAGCTTCATAAGTTAGGGTTCGTTCACAGAGATTTGAAGCCAGAAAATATAATGATAAACTTCTCACCTGTAAGAATAGCAATAATCGATTTCAACAGAGCTTAAAGAGTGGAAGTATCAAGGCTTGGAACTGTAATGGGAACGCAAGGGTACTATCGAGAAAGAGAGGACTGGGTAGATGGAGACTTTTAGTGGGATGTGTGGGCTTTAGCAGCAATAATAATAGAGTGCGATATGCCTCGCAATGAATACTACTCTACAAGATGCGAGAAGGATGCTAAACAAAGAATAAGGCAATTTATTGACAAAACAAGAGTATCTTAATCAATGAAATAAATGGCAGAGTCAATATTAATTAAACGAAACTCAAGATCAGACATATCAATAGAGCAGATAGAGTTGTGGTTAAGTAAGATAAACTTCAGACCTCTTCCACATGATCCTAAGGTGCATTTTGAGTGATTCAATTAAATACATTTACTATAAATTTCACATTATAACCTATTAATAACCACAAGCCCTAACAAATTCCCTACAAATCAAAGCACTTATAAACCTCATTAAGGGGTTTTGGGGTTTTGAATGTAAGATGAGGAAGTGGTTGTTTACCTTCCTACCAAGAAGCAACTCTCTAATAAATTCCCAGAGAGGAACTTTTTTATGGTGTTCTTGGTACAAAAAAGAGGAATATCTCAGAGAAATAATTGAAGAAGCTCTCAAGAAACGATATTCTATCTCTCCTGAAGACTAGAAGAAGCAAGGCATTCTAACAAGTTCAGCTTGGCTAGAAGAGCTTAAGAAGCATCGTTTTCTTTCAAGTAAGCTTTAAGATATAACTTTGTAGGAAAATCTGGCACTTGTATATATCTTATGAAAGAGCATGCTAAGTTTCATAGAGATAGAAAACAGCAGACAGTTCCTTAAGTTAGCAAGAGACTTTATAAAGATATTTAAAAGCCAGAAGATATGAATATTGATGCAGGAGATGGCAGTAAGAGAAGAAACTTAGAGCCTGTCAAGCCATAAGAAGAAGAAAAGAAAGAGAAGCCTAATCCTATTAAGGGCTCATTAAATATGTGAACGACTTCATTAAATTAAGTCTAAAACTTATTAATAAACATTCATTCTCCCTTTCTTTGCACATATCGTTGTCTTATCTCTATTCACTCTCTTGCAACTACTTGGTATTAAGTCTACTGTATCGATTGGTAAATCGTACATTAGGTGATACAGCAGAAGCTTCTTATAGTAAGTCTTGATTTAACTCCAGTAAAATTCAATTCCATTAATTATGGGCTATAAGGAATGTTGTATACAGGAGTTATGTTTAACTCTTCATATGCTTTCTTAGACTTCTTAGTCTATGGACTGATAAGTTATCAACAAACAAGATGACCTCTTGATCGTTGTATTTATCTCTTAGCTTTGTAAGAACTCATTATACATCTCTCGCTTAATAGTGCGAGGATGAATGACACAAGCTTCTAGACCTAAATCTTCGCTAATACCTGCTAAAATTGGATGAGTGAAAACCTTCACTTTTTAATCATAAACTTCTATATTGTCATATTTCTTGTACCATGACTTATTAATGAAAGTGTTGAATGTAAAAACAGCTTCATCAGCGTATATGAACTTGATATTATTACTAAAATACATTTTCAATGGAAATTTGAGAGAAATGCAATAAATTAATTTTAAATTAATAATTATAACTGCCTCTAATTAGGAGTGCTCTTAATCGTAATTTGATTTAAAAAATAATTATGACCAAATAAATAAATAAATTAATTTAATATATAATTGATTGCAAAAGTGCAGATTGTGCAAAAATATATTATACCATCAAAAGGGTAGGTTATGTGCAAATATATATAAATATAGTAGTAGTGAATCACTTAGGTAAATATAGAAATTAGAAATCTAGAAATCAAAATTCCTCGACTTATTTAATAATAATACTTAATTACATTTACTATTATATATAAAGTTTTAAGATGTCTATCACATATTCTTGATGTTTTTCTTCGTAGTCTGCGCTGACACTGGTGAAGACTAGCCACTTTGGTGCCTCCTCGACTTCGGAGTCTAATCCTGGGGGGCTTATCCCGTGCTTTCAGCAGTAGTAGTCTTAGGTTTTTTTCTGGGTTGGTTATATTGAGATCAGACATTTCACTTATTTTATTGGCCATCTCTCTCCTCCCATCAACAAACTTTGAACCTTAACTGGCCAAGACTTGCCTCTTCTGGGCTTTCAGCAGTAGAGTTGCTCCTGATTCCCGGCTTTGTCATGGGGGGCATGTCCCTTGCCTCGACCATTCACAGCTGCACTAGACCATCTTATTTCTTTCTGTACATAATAACGATCTCCCAATAGTAAATGTAATTAAGTATTATTTATATATAAATATAGATATAAATTAGATAATTAATCTAATGAATTTATAAATGTCTAAATAAATATTGGTATGAAAGGCACCTTATCATTTAAAACTAAGCGCTGTGTAATGATTCTAAAATGTCAAAGAGCAGTAAATAGTACAACTATAGACACGATTTCTTCTTGTAGACCTCTGGATCTGTTACTTTAAACATACCAGAGAAGATTCATTAAAAGCTCCAATCAAACTAACCATCAATAACCTAGGTCAGTGTCTTTAGCAAAGAGAAGAGCATTAATACCTTCGTTGATACATACTCTTCAAGAACTTTGGCCTATAGATCTCAGAATTAAAGATTAAAACTCCTGAAGAGTTTTATATCGCACATTAGGATTTAAACAATGTTTATGGGTGCGAAAAATAAATGCAATTAGAATACGGAAAGATAGCTGCGAGGAAAACACTTGAGGAGGTGAAGCGATTAAACAGAAGAGAAGTTCTAGTCATTATGTGAAGGAACTTTTTGCAGAAAACATTACCCACGGTTCTATGACTTTCGGATAGTATTTATTCAAAAACTTTAGAGATTCTGATGTTGTAGCTTAGATTTGCCAACAACAGTAGACACTGAACAACGCTCATAAGATACTTAAGCAAATCGGCGCGGTGGAAAAAAAAAACAAGATATCGATTAAAGATCAACTAGAGTAATATGCTTAGATAACAGACACGACTTCGATGAATCACAAAAAGTTGCAGATTAAATGTTAAGAGATCTAGGATACTGGGATATTGCAGAAGCTCTTGATCAAGTACTATTAAAAAGAGAAGACAAGAAGATTCATTGTGTATGGATGTATAGCGCAGCGAACACCGGCAAGAGCACTATCTTGAAAATTGTTTATTCTATCTTTATCTGTGATGAGCTGAACCCAGGGCTTTCTCATTTTCACGTTGAGACAAGAAAGCTTGAAAAAGAGCCACATATAAAGTTCTTATCGATGAAATGAATCTTGAAAAGTCTTTTGCAGATACAAAATTTCCGCGACGTAGAAACTACTAGAGTGCAAAGAATACTCAGTTGACGTGAAATTCGGGGAGACTAATGTACTTTTTAAAGACTGCTGGACAATCATTACAACAAATGAACTTCCCTGGAACTAAATGTCATAAGAAGAAAGGAATTGCTTCGAGAGAAGATGCTTCATAGTATCGCCAAAGGTAGAAGGTAAATCAAGAAAACTTAAGTTCCACTTCAATGAAGTACAGGTGGCAAATTATCTTTTGGACAGATCTGAGGAGGAGTGCATTTGAATAGAAGACACAGATGAGAAAGCAGCTTAGGATTAGAACTCTAATAGAACAAGCATGAGAGACACGGATGTAGACAATTATGATGAGAAGTGACATTTATAAATTCATTAGATTAATTGTATAATTATATATATATTTGCACACAACTTGCCCATTTGTTGGTATAATAAAACCTTTTGCACAATCTGCACTTTTGCACACAATTATATATTTAATTAATTTATTTATATATTTTGTCACATTTATTTTTTTAAATCAAATTACAATTAAGAGCACTCCTAATTAGAGGCAGTTATAATTATTAATTCATTGAATTCCTCTCAAATTTCCATTTCAAATGTATTTTAGTAATATTATTAATAGCTCTCTGCATTTAATCATATATATAGTTTAAATTATTACTATAAAATGGCACTGTAAAATCAATTACTCTCATCACTATGTTGACAGTCTTGAAAGTAATGCCATTTCTTCTATAAATATTGGCTATAGTTTAAGGAGAGAAACACATGCCAGGAAACTTGCGATGAATGATCACAGCTCATTAATCGAGTTGAAAGTGTGCCCAATACTTTAAAGTCATCTAGTCGCAGAGGTAGTCAATATGATGCTGTGAGAACTTTTATTTTCTTGCAGGATGCTTTCAAGTTCCAGAATCATAATGCTAAACAGCTAACAAGCAGTGATACCTAACAGTTGAGGCACTCTTGCACAAGATCTTTGCTATAGCTCCATAATTCAATACTGGTTTGACTAAGTCAATATTAATACTTGTACCATACCTAAGCTTAATCAGTAAATCTAAATATTTCTCATCATAAATTGACCCTAAATATTGCTAATTTCTAATTCTCATATTGCAAAATGACCTAATTTCTCTACTAACCCCAATAAGACCCCAACTATACCCTACAAATTAAAGCACTTATAAACCTGGTTTTTGGGTTTTTGATTCATCAAAAGTATATATATATATGAACATTTAATTTTAAGAAACTAAAGCTTGGATTTTGATTAATATGTAAAATAGAATGCGATAAAATAAAAATGGGTCCTATATTGAAATGAGAGCTATAAGTTATATTTTTAAGCACAAATTTAAATGGAGGTCCAATTGATATATTTAATAAAATGAATTCCTTCAAATTTAAGGATGTATTATTAGAATTATCACTTTAAAGTTATTAAAGAGAAATCTTCAAATGTTGGCATTAACTAATAAATAATAAATAAAAATAATAATAAAAACAAAATTTAGTAAATTACAAAACAATCATAAAATAATTAGAATAAAGTGACAAAATTGAATATAAAGAAGAAGAATCAGCCCTGATATAAGAATAAATTTTAATTATTAAATTTGCTCATGATAACAACAAATAATACCCTCCTTTAAATAATGATTTTAATAAGTACTAGTAATATTTAAAATATGGATATCTTTGAAAATAATCAGGAAAAATGTTAATTAAACAATGATAAATATAAAGCTTTAAAATTTAGAATTCACAAAGTTGCAGAAAAAATAAACCTTAACTAAGAGATGATTATATAAAAAGAAGTAGTGCAAGCAGTTCAAAATATATAACGCTGGACATAAATAATAGCAAGGATCAAAAGTTTCATTCCATTTTAAAATGAAATTTATTATATATTTTGTAAGGCACTTGTTTCACAAAAGAATAATGGACTTCACTTAATAGAGTTTAAACTTATTAAGAAATTTAGTCGAATTTAAATATAAATTTCTATGGTATAAAATAACTTCTCAATAAATATATTTCTAATTGTTAAGAATGTCAACAAAAATTCATTTAAAAACCAAAGAAAAAAAGAATTTCAATCTATTTATACTTCTAAATCCCGGAAAGAGAATCCAAATTGATATTACCGATATAAAGCACATAAGTGATTCTTATCCTTATTTATTTTGCATAATCGATCATTTTTCGAAAATTTTCATAGCGTATCCATTAAAGAATAAAACAAGCGAATTAGCATTACAGAAAATATAAAAAATTGTAATTTAATTTGGATTGCCATAAATAGTATAAACAAATAATCGTAGGAGTTTGTGAATAACAAAATGACAGAATTTATTGATATTCATTAAAATATCAAACATATAACATCCAGACCTTATAATTCAAAAGCCTAAGTATATGTATAGGCATTAAAAAAAAAAGTAAAAAATGGATTATAATTGATCAAGAAATCAAAATAAGATCCATTTGAAATTAAATAAGCAATTAGAGATTTTCTTATTTTGTATAATAACAGAGACCACTCAAGTATAAAGTTTAAGCCGAATTAAATTTTTAATAGTTAAGATGAAAAAATACATGAATAAGTTAAATGAACATGATTAAAACAAGTGAATAGAAATATGAAACTAAATAAATTTGAACCAGGTAAACTTTGTCTTCTTTTTAATAAAATAAAAATTATCAATAACAATTAAATTTAAAGACGTTAAAAAATGAAAAGTAAACATTGATAATATGTTTTTAAAATCTCTTAAGTTTGATAGAATAATTGTATTCACTGAATTCGAAAAATAACCAAATTTTCCAAAAGATTTGAAATTAAACAAAGTTTACAGGAAATCAAATTTAAGAGCATATCATAAAAAAATAATGATTAATTTAAATTAAAAATACTAAAATAAATATAAATAATCTCAATAAAATTCTAGAAATTATTTTCAATTATTTATGATAAATCTTTTAGATATTAATTAAATAAAAATTATATTTTTTATAAATTAAATATAAACTTATAAATAGATTTATTTTATTATTAAAATATAGAATTATTTTAACATCTAAAATTTTAGATACCGAACAAATATAATTTATAAAGTATCAGTCAAAAATATTTATTTTTTTAATACAACAAATCGAATCAATAATATTGATAAGTAAATTTAGATAATATAGACTATTATGTAAAATTTATAATACCAAATTTGTATTTTAATATTCAAATTTCATAAAATTAATTATTTAAAAGTTTATAATAAAATAAAAAATACATTTTACAATACTAGAAATTAATAAAAATTTTATTGAAGGGCACATTTTATTGTTTTATATAAGATATTATTGTAGGAATACATTTGATTTGGGAAATGATTAAATTAAAATTAATTAAATATTAAATGGAGTACAGTTAGTATTCAATTGAGCATAAATGTATATATTTCTTAGCATTATTAAGAAACTTTTGTATACTATAATAAACATGCAGAGCATTATCAATTTTATTACTGATATAATTTATTTTGAATTTATTATTTCCTAATATTTTGAACTTTATCTATAACATTAGCAATATAAATAAAAAAAACTTAAATTATTATTATTTAAAATAATTGCTCTAAATATTTCAACTGAGATTTTTATTAATGACTTTTTCGCATTATTATCATTTTATTAAGCTTATCTCTTTTATTAAATTATTGAATATTTACAAAAAGTTGTGAATTACTAATCTCGAGAGAAATTTTAAATCTTAAGATCAGCACTAATTGTTGATATATTAATTATTAATTAATATTATTTAGATTACAATTGTTGCAGTATAATTACTAATTTTTCATAAAAGCATGTTTAGCGTTTGATTATACGCTATGAGATGGTCAATGACTAAGGTTTTTGATTGTATGATTGAACAGGGGATGCTAATTAAGATAGAGATTTGTGGTCATATTAGTCAAAATAATTCAAAGATTAGCTGATTCAACAGTTGGACTGGTAAGGTAATTGATCTGCTTCTGATCAAGTCACGTGCATTACCGCTTTCGAATCAAATACTTAAACTTCAGTGACATTGTTTGTCTTGTTAAGTAGCATTGGATTCTTCTGAGGGAGTATTCTCTTCGCACTCTGCTCCATTATGTAAGATTTAGTTGTTATTCTAAAGATTCCAGATCACCAACCCATATTTAATATATTTGTATAAAAACAATGAGTCAATTCACTTTTTCCTTATATATCTATTGTACACTTAATGATTAAAAAATATAGTTTTAACAATTAAATGGCTTCGATGTTTAATCTGTTAAATATCATCAACTGTAAAATTTATATGTCAATTTCTTATAAACTGTGGTCCTCTTGAGCAATCTCTTTGATCTCAATGAATCCAGTTCCTTGTTATATTCAATATGTTCTTTTCTTTTGTATTCTTTCCCCTATTATTTGCATTTCCCTCTTCAATTTTTTATCTTCAAATTACTTATCATTACTTAATATTGATCTTTGATTTGAAAAAAATTCTAATGAACCTCTAGTGACTCAATTTCCTGAAATAAACGTTATTTGTAACTAGTTGCTCTTAAGTTTCTTACAAAATTGTTAGACGAACAACGTGTCTATTTGCCATGCGTTTAAAGAAAACCTGATTGATTTTTAGTAATTTCAGTAAAATAAATATGATGGTTGAAGATTAAATTATTAGTATATTAGTTGTTTACTATGGCTGGTTGAGTGATTATCATAAGATAATTTTATATTAATTATTTCTATAATTGATAAAATAGAAATATATGTTTATTTAATTAAGTATAAGTTTTCAGTTTTTAGAGAAAATAAGAGGTACATAATATTTGCTAAAACAAGATAATATGATTTTGAATTCTTAACCGTTTAGGGCAAAGTTCACTCTAACTGTTGCTCGTATGACTAAATGATATTTATTACATGTTAACATTTAGCTAATTGATAAAAGAATAGGACTAAGATTCTTGTCTTTGATCATAATAAGGTTTGAATTAGGATATTCTTAATAAATTGTTTAAAAATAACTTAATATTAGTCCTATATTTTGAAATAAATGAGAACTAGAAAAATTAATTAGATATAAGAAAAAAAAAAGTTTTGAATAAGAGTGAAAATAAACTACCTAACTTTTAATCCTTTCTTGCTAATTTCAAAAACATTTGATTTTTCATTTATTTTGGTCTTTCCTCTGCGTTAGGTGATTTAATACTTTGAGATTTTCATATTTCACAACATAATATCAGACTTTTCGTTTTTCATCAGTCAAATAGTATTTCTTGATATCTAAACACATAAATTTTCTTTTTTTATTTAAAGTGAATTCTTCAGCTCACTTGAGTTTTTCACTATTGAGAAATTCTATTAAGTCAAGTAGTTTTCTATAAAAATCATAATGAAAATAGGATAGTGATTGTGTGATTAGATAAGTGGAAATTGTGAAAATTTCAAAGATATTTAAAACAGAAACTGGTGTATAAAACAGAAAGACTTAACTAATTATCAGATGGGGCAATTTTATATTTCTAATTACCAAGGCAGAGTTCGAATCTCGATAGGAGATGATATTTTTAAACCCTAAATCTGTAAGTTATTAGTTTTACTATACTTTAATCTAATTAATTTTACCAAAATTCTTAAAAATTCAGTAAAATTTTATTCATGGGGTTTTATTTATAGAATATTACTAGTTATTGTTACAGATTTTAAAGTAGTAATTTTGCTTAAATTAGATCGAATAATTTCTTATAAATTCTATTTTTAGATACCTGAAACTTAAATTAATTATTAATTTTATATACTAACTATGAGTAATTTACCATCTGTTGAGATAATTGCTAATTAGCAATTAATTTGTATTAAATTTTTAATATATGCAATCTATTTATATTTACAATTTACAAATAAAATTCCAAAATATATATTGTTAATATCAATAAGTCCAGTGGGTATCAACCATTAGTATAGTGCAATGATAAAATTGAATAATTATATATGAAAATAAAATGCAGATTAAGATTAAGAAATTGATAAATTAGAAGATAGTCAGAGCATACTTGTTGAGAATAATGCTACAACTGATGCAAAACTATGTTTGTGTTTTATTTAATTATATAAGATAGATTGTTTTATTATAAGATCTCTTAACAAAAATAAATATATGTTATAATTAAGTTTATTCCCTTTACATTTAAAATCGAATCTCGGCCATTGAAAATGCTTTATAAAATATATAAAAACAATTTTATAGTTAATTTTCAGATATTAATTTTTTATTACTCTAGATCAAATTAATAAATTAGAAAGTTAATTGCTGGGTGAGATTCTAATCTCATTCAGAACTTTCTAATAGAGCTTTCTACTATACTAAGGCCTGCTGAGGGTAGACAGGGGGTTGTTGAGATCACCGCATTAGGTGCCAGTCAGCGGGGTTCAATCTGTCAGCTTTAAACTCCTCGAGAGGGCTGCACGCTGCGATTTCCCTGCATATATGAGCTACCTGGAGTGAGTTCAGTTTTCTAGATAATAGGGAGCAGGATTAAGGTGGTGCTTAGCCTTCAAAAATGATACGATGAGAACCATAGAAGCCAACGATAATGATTTTGCTCCCACACCAAGTCGGGTTATGAGGCTACCACAGCGAAAGGACAGAGAATACAATCTCTGAAGCTGTGGAACCTGATAAGAGTTTTAACTAATCCTTCCTTTAATTGTTTACAGGAAGCGGATCTCTGCGGGGGATACTCCAAGTTCGCTTGCCTCTTATCTCGTGTGCATCTAGGAAACATAGAGAGGTGGAATGGAGGCGAGGTGGTTATTCAGAGTTTTTCTTGTCTAGACTTGCCACGTCAACTCACTTCAGATACTTCTACTTCACGACTAAGATTGATGGTTTGATTTTATTATTAACTAGTGAATTTGTTAAATTTTAATTTTGAGCTTACTCATTAATCATCAGATAATAGCTTGTATATTAATGTAAAATATAGTTCAAATAAGTATTAAATGTCAGTGGCATTAGCTAACATTTATTAAACTTAAATTGCAAAATAAATCTTAGTAAATTCTATTCATTACTCTTTATTTACATTTTCTAAATATTATTGATAAAAACTAACAAAAATTAAGTATTATTCTATGTGATTAAAGCTTTATTAATTACTTAAACAGCTTCATTTTAATACTCTGGGTATGGGGACATGTTTGTTGGATCTTGAAGATTTTTACTTATCTTAATAACAATTATTGAAACTATCTTACTTGTGACATTTGAAGTATTTGTCAAATTTGGCATTGAAATACTGAATAAATTAATTAATTACTGTTACAATCTTTTGCATAATGTATTAAAAAGCTAGCAATATATTTATTCAGTTTTTTTAATTTATAATCAAATTATTTTTAACATTCAAAAAACCAAATATTATTTAATTAAGATAAATTATTAGTTAAGAATTATAGTATTCTTAAACTCAAATAAATGATTAAATATTGAATTATTGTTGAATTCTAATTATAAAATCTTGAAATATTATTTATTTTTTAGTAATTGATATAATATAATATTATTTCTTTACTGCATCATTTGTAACTAATATAATCAGGAGACAGACATACAGTAGCACAAGAAAGAGTGAATCAGAGCTAATCCTCAGAAACTATGAATGATTTGGTAATTACTAATTACCTTTTAATCGTTGAATCATGAACCTAATTCTGTAACAAATGCAAATACAATTAATTATTGATTATATCACTTGTAGAAACTTATTAATCAGCTAAATTCCTCACGCAAAAGAAAAAAAGGAGTTGTAGGTTAAAATTTTATTAAAATCTTGATGCCATTTATAATTAATTTATAGCCCCTACTTTTATGTCAATGAATTAGCTATAACAAAATAGTTATTGTTATATAATAAACATATCTTTTAAATTTTAATATATTTCTTTATTTCTCTTGCCTCAAGCGACTCACTTATTTTCAAATATACTCCTATAGTTCATCTTTGAAAATATATATTGATATATTAAAAATTTATTCTGAACTACATTTGGCATATTTAAGCTATAAGAAATAATAAATATAAAAAAATGTATTTATGATTAATGAAACCAATAAGACATATTAAAATACATGTCCATAGAATATTGTAACATCTTTCTACTAAATTCTATAAACCAAATTGAAGCGCATTTTCACTAAATTCTTATAGTTTTTTAATGGAGCTTGTCTGAATTTAGTGCTACTCTTCTCAAGAAAACTTCTGCTTTATAAAGAGGTATGCTTTTGTATATAACATTAAATATTTAATTCACAGACACTTCTTATTTCAGTATTAGGATTAATTTTAATATCATTCATTTTAATAAATCAAAATTAATATTTCATTATAATATAAAATCCTATATATCCATGATTACTATGCCTACATCAAGAAGTATTTTGTTCTTTTAAATTAATAGTTTTAATTTTGTTTGCAAAATGATTCACAAACCAATATGAATTCATTAGTTTATTTTATTCATAGTATATTAAAATAACTTTTATAATATATACGGGTGTTGACGTCATGACGTCCCAACTCATTAATATTACAAAAATCAATAATCCAAAACCTATTAATAGTTTATATGTGTTTCTATTGATGAGAGTATTATTAACGATACGGGTCCCTATTTGATTATTTTCTTATTGATCTTAGATTAAATGAAATTTATTATTTTCAAGGTGGAGATTTTTATTCTTTTATAATTTCATCTCTAAATTTTGATAGATGTTAAGAAGAAAGCATCATGTATAAAAATTAAAATAAAATCGCAGTTTTTTGGCTTAATTATATAATTAAACTATTTAAATTTTATGAAAACTCTTTCTTATAATTACTTGAGACTATATTTCTTATTCTTTGAAATTCTTTTGTTCAAATATAGTTATAGAATTTTACAACATGATACTAATTAGAGTTTAAACTAATTTAAACTTTTCAATTAAAACTTCATTATTATAAAGCTAGAAAGCTTATAAAGTTTGATATTATTACATTCATGTATCAATTAAAATTAATAGGATTTAGTACCAGTACTAATTAAATTAAGACATATTTAGTGCTAATTCAATAGAATTTAATTGGTAAAAATATGGAAATCTATCTCAGAAATTTGTTACTGTTTTAGCAAAACTTTCTCGTTAGAAAGTTGACCTCCTATTAGATACTCATTTGTGTTTAATGATTTAAAATCATATAAATTTATCATATCACTGTTTAATACTAAAATCAAACCATCAATCTTAGTCGTAGACGTATCTGAGTGAGTTGACGTGGAAATTCCGTGAGGTGGCAGTCAAGAAGTAGAAAACATTGAAAACACTTCCGCTATCACCTAGTCTCCTCCTGAATCAAGGTATCAGCCAGAGAAAAACCTGAAAACAGAGCTCGCCTGATTAAATTAGATGACAGGGTGTGTAGAAAACGCTTACCGGTCCCACCGTTGCTGCGATTTGTAATCCCTGTCCTTTCGGTGTGGTAGCTACAGCACCCTAAACCGGTTTGGGAGAAAAATTCTTCTCGTTGATTTCAATGGTTTTCGTCTTCTCACTTTTGAAGTCAGAGCGTACCTTCATCCTTCTCCCTATTACTTAGGAAGTTATCTTAAGCCAGGAAAGCTCATCTTTGAAGGGAAATCCTTGGACTAAAGCTCACTCAAGAGTGTTGTAGCTTTCAGATTGAATCCCTTTTACTGCCCAATAACCCTTTTCTTGCCCTCAGAAAGCCTTAGTCTAATAGAAATCTCTATTTAGAAAATCCTAGGTGAGATTGGTACCTCAACTTGCAATTAACTTTCAAATTTAATAATTTAAGATACTCATTTGTAATAGGCGTCTAACAATTAATAAAATTATTAATACAAATTTTTTAGATTAAAATCCATTTATCATACTTTTAGAACTTTTAGATTATAATATTATAGCTATCAATTGTCTTAAAACTACTAATTTTAAGAATATTTTTTATTAATTTTACGTAATTTACTTTTTTATTGTGTTTTGATAAAAATATTATAATAAAAACGCAAGCTAAAAGAAATGAAAGTATTGAATTGAATTTAAAAATAATTAACGTTAAAAATTTCATAAAAATTTGTGCAGAAATGTCAAGTTTCCAAATGATTTAATCATTAATTTCTATAAAAACAATCATTAAAAGAGATAACATACGAGAAAAATGAATAACATAAAAAATTATCAATCACACTTATCTTTTATTTTAATTAAAAAAATGCCTTACCATATGAATAATCATGAGATAATTTTAGTTGATTTTAGAAATAGATCATTTAAAACTTTCATATTTAGATAACCAGAGTAAAAATGATAATTTATAACTAAAGTTAATCCAGTGCCAAACAATACCCTCTCATCTATAAAACACTTATAAAACTTAGCACATGGCTAGGGGATTTTGGATTTTTATTATTCTACGGAGTTATGAGTTGGGACGTCTTGACGACTCTGGGATGTCTTGAAGATCCTGGGACGTCTTAACGAAGCTGGGACGTCCTGACGTCAAGACCCATATATACAAATCAATAATGGTAGTTTAAATATTTATAAAATTTAATTTGTAAAATTTGTAATAGCTAAGTAGTGAGATTGTTGATTCTTTTGATTCCTTCTTCTTTGATTTATGAAAATTAAATATGCTATATTTTATTTTTTTAAATAAATCCTTTTTCTTGTCTTCTACATAATCACATTTTGAATGTATTATCTAAAAATTACTGATTATATTTAAGATTATACTAAATATAATAATAACAAGATATTTATATGAATCAAATAATAAGCTATACAATAATTTATTCTAATAATTATTATCGGTATTTTACAAAGAATTATAATTTTTAATTTTAGAATTGAAACACTGCTATTTTTTTTAAATTGTACATAATCCAAACTCCAATTAAAGTATTATTTAACTATGTATAAATAGACTTGCAACATTCCTTATATTTTTTGAATAAAGTGAATTAAAATTATAAATTAATCAAATATAATATAAAATGGAAAAATGTCTGATCAAAAACCTCTGTGTCATTCAACATTAATATAAGTTACAAAAAACATATCTAACATTTTATGTTTTACAGGGGTTGCACCTGGTCAGACTGAGGACGTTAAAAGACAGAGAGTTCAAGAAGTTACAGAAAGAAGGGCAAAAGAATTCAATATTTATGATGAAGATGAGGAAGAAGAAAATGGAACGTATTTTTTCAGATTTACTATTGCTATTATTATTAATTAATTTTGTAATTCACTATATTTTTATTTAAAAAAAAACATCATGATTCTCCACTCGTTTTAAGTTGCTTAATATGATTAGCTCATGAGTTAGATTTTAAAATTGCTCATGGAATAAAGTCAATTACTTAATTCAAAGATTATTATATTTTGTATAATTCAAATAAACCATTTTTAAAAATACAAATTTCTGATTAACTTTAGAATATAATATCTACCTTTAATCAATAAATTCGAATGGACCTATCAACAAGTAATGAATAAAAGTTATTAATTAAGAAATAATATTAAACAGTTTTTATAAAATCCCAAGATTTTTTTAAGAATTAAGATAGTGGGGGGGGTATTAATAATTTATTAAGAACTTATTTATTATTGGAGTAATATTTTAATGATTAGCCCAACTATAAAAATTATTGGCTCGAATAATTTTTCATATAAATTAAACCAATCAGGTTCAGTAAATTTATTTTTACGCTAATTTTAATCGATTCTGCCCAATAATTAATAAATTATTGATTAACTATAAAGACCCCCCTATCTTAATTCCTAAAAAGAAATTATGGGGTTTTATAAGAAATACAAAATGATTACCTTGCCTCAACATGTGTTTAATGATTAAAATCAAATAAATTTAACATATCACTGTTTAATACTAAAATCAAACCATCAATCTTAGTCGTGACGTAGACGTATCTGAGTGAGTTGACGTGGCAAATTCCGTGACGTGGTAGTCATGAAGTAGAAAACTCCGAAAAAACCATTCTCGCTATTACCTAGTCTTCTCCCAAAATCAAGATGTCAACCCAGTTTATGCCTGGGGTACAGAGCTCGTGAGATCCAACTAGAAAACAGAAGATGGAGAAAAACGCTTACCGGTCCCACCGCTGCTGGGAAACGTAATCCCTATCAATTGCCTTTACATTATATTATAAAAATAATATAAAAACTTCAATATCTAGGTAATTTTTAAGCTTGCAACTTTTTTATTCTATAATAAGATCAGCAGAGAAAGATTAATCTTATATATGAGAATTTATAACATCCATACAAGTCTTGAACTATTAAAATATTAATTCTAAAAAAGCAAGTATTAAAAGAACGTTGAATTGCAATAACCACGAATATACTTAATAGGGGGGGGGAGTTTCCTGACAAGAGGGAAGTTTCCTGTCAAGTAAATATTTTTTATATATATAATTTTTATTAGTTAAATATAAAATGTTTTAATTAATAAATTTTTACTCTTAAAATGGCTAAAGGATAATTTAAACATTTTTTAAGAATTAAATTGATAAATTGGAATTATTAAATATTATCATTACTTGATATATAGAACCATATTTTTATTATTATTCTTACTAAAAGTTTTGAAAAACTAATGCAAAATAAGATGAATATTAATTAAAATATTGTTCAACATGAAGTAAATCTTGTTATTCTTTATGATTGATAGGTAAATAGTTGAATCAAAAATATGTGAAAATAAAATAAGGTGTTTATAGTGGTCAAAAATAAAAATTCCATAAAGAAAAAATAAATTAAAAAAAATAATATTTTTCTTGACAGGAAACTTCCCTAAAAAAATTTTTTATCATAAACCTTGACAGGAAACTTCCCCCCCCCCTTAATATCATTTATAAACTCATTAAAATTAAATGTTATCATTATAGAATAAGTTAGAAGATTGATTTTTAATTAAATTTTACAAAAAAAATATTTTCTAGTATCTTTATGCATAGAATTTGTTGTTCGAAAATAATTTAGATAAAAAATATTATTTAATTTTATTAATAATTTTTCGTTTGATAGTTTTATATTTTAATAGATTTAAAAGTATAAATAAGTTGTTTATACTCATTTGTCTTCAAATTCTACTATACTTTAATAAGAGTAATAGCTGAGGAAACTATTTTTACGAGGAATTTAGAGAATTAATTAAATTTATATTAATTGTCTTAAGTGTCTCGAGTAATATCAATCAATTAGGAATTATTTTTTTTCTTCTTACTTCCTGCATAATCCTTGCATTCATTTTAGATATCTCTATTATTCTTGCATACTTTGTGCATATGTTCACTATATTTTACATAAATTTCAAGCCTCTCTGAATTTTCTTAGTTCAGTCATTAATTACTATGTGATTATTAAATGTTTTAATCCTTTAAACTTATCCTTTGATTAAAATATAAACCCTTTCGCTCCATTTTATATTATTCATTTTCATGCTTATTTGATTGTTTTGACTTTTCATATTAATTTTTTAATAAAATCATTTTATAAATTTTAGTTATTCCCATATAAAAGATGATATCAGCTCTCTTAAGTTTATAGTTTTGAAAACCCCTTCTATAGGACATAGCTTTGAGAACTGGCTTGTTGTTAGGTTATAATCATGGTGGTTTACTACAGCTCCTGTAGTATTTAACTTTTCAGCTGCTTGGTATAACTTTCCTATTTGAAACTGTTCTTCCCATATTACTTATTTATTAATTATTTTCCTAATTTAGAAATACTCTTTTGAAATCGCAAAATTATTTCTCATTTTAGAAATTAGATTATGACAAAGATATTAATTAATCATTAAAATTGTCATGATGTTTTCATGTTAGTATATAACTTAATTAAAAATTACAATTAAAATGATAGATTAATTAATATTAATAATTTAATTTTTGAAATATATATATTTATATCAATATCATCCGACTAAGTTAAAATTTGATAATTTTAGAATTTAAACCATATCTTTATGATCAATATATTTGTTTATAGACAGGGACAAGGAAACAAAGTAAGAGCAGTAAAAATGATCATATTAGATATCATTCCATATAGATATAAGATATATAAGGATGCAATCTTTATAATATATTTTGTTCAGAATATATTATAAAGCATTTTATTATAATAAATAAAAATAATAATATGATCACATTGAGGTCTCTGGGGACCCCCGATCAAAGATATGTTCAATATATATATATAAGGGTCTAGCCCTTTTAATTATTTGTTTTTAAAGTCACTATTCAAAATCTCATGAATTTTTGGTACTCCGTGAATTCGACTCCTCTAATCTTGTGTGTTCTCCAAGTGTCTCTATTTCTGTTGAGGTCTGATTCCTTAATTTTTCCCTTTCTGAGGTCTCTGTTTTCTATGTATTGTTTTCTTTAGTTTCTGTGGAATTCTCTGAAATAGAGTGTATTACTCTCTTTTCTTAGTTCTTTCTTAATGGTTATGTCTCTTTATGTTGTTTTGTATTTGACTTTTTACCAGGTTGAAAAGAGAGAAAAGAAATTATCTTCATCTTACTTATCCAGTATTATTGTACTTGTTGTCTCGGTGTTTTGATTTAGGATTTAGATAAGTTTGTCAATGCTCCTTAGTTTATTGTCCCATATTTAGGTCATTTCATAGTTATTGTATAGTATTCTATGATAGAATTTATATGGTTAATATCTAATAATAGTCGGGATGTTTATCGGAATTTTAGTTCTGGTCAGTTTCTGATCTTGTGTACCGATGAGTGACGTATTTGGAGTCTTACTATCTAATAGTGAAAAAGAAGAGTCTTCACTATTCAGTATAGAAAATGACGGTGAAGATGGGTGATTTGGTATAAGTTCCTATTATATTTCTGGATCCTGTTGTATTTAATCAAGCATGATTATTTTGAGATCTGATTATAAGTTAGAGTCATTAATAGACTGTTGTTATGTTTTGGGTTATTTTCCTCCATTTATAGGGGGTTTTGATCTCTATCTGAGTGTGGGTCCTTTTAGGGTACCTTTTCCTATTCAATATGGGTGTTGAAGGCCTGTTGTTTTCTTGAGTTGAAAAATCTCTATGTGTATGGGGTTTTTTAGTAAGGCATTTAGGTTTGTTTCTTATGAAAGAAGTCTTTGTGTCTGTCTACTAAGACAGTGCTCGGTCTTTTCCCCTCAAGTTTTTGTTTTTACCATTATGTTTTTTTTTTAATTATTATTGGAGGTGTGGTGGAATTTATTGTTTTCTGTTTCCGTAGTATTCTTCGACATAGTCTAGGTCCTCTTCTGAGTCTTCTTCTCCAAAGATGTCATAGTCGATTTCATCTTACCACTGGTCTGAATCTGAGTCAGATTCAGTCTCTTAAAATAGTTTTGTTGTTTTGGTGGAAATTTTTGTTAGGTGTATAAGCTCTTTATTTTGTTTAGAGCTCCACTTCTTCCCAGTGTGCGGCCGTACTTGGGCTTAGTGCCCATTCTCGGAGGAACGCTCTAGCTTCTAATATTTCGCTTTCGCTCTTTTCTTTACATAGAGTTCTTTCCTTTTTAGGTGCAGCTCTGACCCCGGGTTTTAAAAATAACTCTAGTCTTTGAGGAATTTTTAGTATCGCTCGTGAGATATTTTGGTCATCTCACAAGTTAATTCCTTATTTAATACTAGCATTTTTATTATGATTCTTATCAAATATCTTAGCATCAACATTTTAATATTAAAATAAATCCACATTTCACCTTTAAAAGATATTTATAGTGATAGCAACACAAATTTTGGGAGAGGTATAATAGGTCCAAAAATAATGTTCAAAATCAAAAAAGATAGCAACTCACATTTTCATAAAAAAGTAAAATCCTATGTCGAAGCATCATTTAAATATTTTCCTTATTCTTAATATGACTTTACATTTTATATGGTATTACTAATTGTCAAGTATTTGATAGCAGAAAAATGCATACCTTTGGAAAAATTTAGGATATTAATATGTATTAACAAAATGATGCATGAAGCGTAAGATGCAAAGACTTTCTTTAAAAAAAGGATGTATTCTGATTATATATCTGGCTTTCTTAAGAACTTTTAAAGCATTTAATAATAATAATATATAAAAAAATGTCTGTCATGAAACTGAGATGTCTTGAAGGAAATTAATTTAGAGCATGAAGATATTCATATGTAAAGATATATTTTAGGGAGGGGTGTTCTAGAGAAAAATTGGCACTGACTTATACCCCCCCCCCATAATATTATTTTAAATGTAATTATTAAGTAATGATCAACCGCGCTCACTTTCAATTATTATTGAATGTGAGTGTATTATATAAAATTTATATTTTTCACATTATTAAAAAAAACTTTTAAATTAATTATTGAAATAATGAGGAAATTAGGCAACAAGAGTATTAATTATTGATTGGATGTATCTATTTTAATTTATTCTTTAATTCATTTAAAATAAACAAAGAATTTGTATTCTTTTTCTCATTGTTAATTGTTTCATAATTAGAGTGTTTATTCTTAACTTGACTAATTCGTTATTATATGTTTTTCTATTTAAATAAGCCTTGTAATTTTCATGTAATTATATATTTTATATTTCATGACCAGTAGTGTAAAGTATCAAGTAAGTGGTATCATTACATGAAATTAAAATGAAAATTAATTGCAGATAATTGTTTTTATAACACCTAAATATAAACATTATGATTTAATTTAAACTGAATTTAAGTACGACTGAAGCTCGATTAGTTTAACTTAGATAATTTACGATTATGTGATATAGAAATTAAAGTTAATTTAAGAATAAAAATTATGAATAAGGATTAATAAACCATATGATATTGCATCTCATTTTATTAGCAACTTGACATTTGTATCAGTTTCCACACCTTGAGAGGTTATACCATAACTCTTAAGCTTTATTTAACTAAATTCTAATTAAATAGTATTCTTACTCGTTGGAATAATTTAAATACATAAAACAGTAAATTAAACAAATAGATATTTATAAGGCAGTTGATTAATCAAGTTTTAATTGACTTATTTACTTAAACTATAAATAATCTTTTGGCTTATCATTATAATAATGATTTAATAATTTCACCATAATTAGAAAAGGATAATATACTTATGGATTCTTATTAATATTACATTATGTTAACCCAATTTAAACCTTAATTAATTTAATTGCTAAAAACTAGCTAACGAAGCCATGATTAATTTATGAACTTCTTTAATCAAACGAAACTTAAAATATAAAGTGGGTTTTATATAACTATTCATTCATGCAGTTAGAAATGATTTATTAAAGTCAAAAAGTTTAACTCTGAATAAAGCATTTACTTGTGATTTGTTTATATTACTTATATATTTACGCAAATTATCAATTATATATGACTATTATCATAATTATAATTACCTGTTATTTCACATGATAAATAATCTAAATTAATCTTATATAGGGTTTTCTTTGACTTACAACTATTGCTTTGGCATATTGTTCATCAGAGGCACCTTCATTAAACAAGATGCAAACTATGATAAAATGCGCATTGATGATTTATTATTGCTATAGGTTAAGAATATGTACTTAATTTAATTCTAAAGATTTTATTTACCTTACTCAATCCATATTCCAAAATAAACATGTATAACACATTTTATATAAAGCAAATATAATTACTAAAAAGGTTATTAAAATAATACTGACAAAGTGAATTGAATTAACATCTTTGCTGTAATCAAAATTAGGAATCTTTCAACTATAACTGCATATTGAGCTGTTAAATTTAACTATACTCTTCCTAGCAACGAATTTACAATCATTTATTCATAGTAAGTCTTTTGATATTATCGGAATGTTGACAGTGTAATTATATTAATAAAGTAAATATTATAAATAATTATCTTCCAAATTATTTGGTTGATGTTCTAATATATTGTTAATTTTCAAGCTTGTTTCTTCTTCAAATTTATATGTGAACCCCACCTCTCATATCATAAATATTCAATTATTCTTTTTTTTATGAGGATTTATCATATAATTTGTATGTAACATTGTCCTCTGACTTATGGTTTTGTGAACGTTAAAATAATATAATAGTTGTTATTTTAATAATTAATTAGCATTATATATATATATATATTTATAAATAAATAAACACTTAAATACTGAGTTTAATTGTTGACTATTTGGAGTTATCTAGAAATAGTTGCATCTTATTCGATAGAGGCACTGCTTATACCAGCATTACAATCTAAACAGTAAAATACAGCAACTCTACTAAATCTAGGTTATCATGGGTTTAAAAGATGATTTTAATCACATGTTCTAATTTAAAACATCTTCAAATAGATGTTTATGCTTCATAATTGACAAATAATAACTCTGAAATAATTATAATACAGTTATATTTGAATAGATTTATTAAAACACAGAGATTGCTATATGAAAGCTAAGTATCTATCAAGGTTATTCATCTAGTACTACCAAGGCTCAAAATTTTTGGACTCATATTTGCTGCTTCAAAATTTGCCCTTAAAGTATGTTTTCAAGTTGCTTCCATTATTATTTTATCTAATAAGCTTGATTATTCTGTCAAAATATTTATATTTATATTCTAATGCAATATAAAATAGTAATATGACAAATGATTTATATTTATAATGTGTAATACGCAATTATATCGAAATTTAATCGATCAAAACATGGTAATTATTAACAGTGAGTGCAAAAAGCAAAGTCTATTTCAAAGAAAGACTTTTTTCTCAAAATATATAAAACAAAAAACAATGTTAAAGAGCATAAAAGTAGTAGAATCAAAAGTAGCCTTACATCAGCCTACTATGTTAGTATTTTGATTATTATATTGATGTAACTGTATTTATAAGAAGTAATATTGTTTATTAAAACAAAAAAAGGATCAAATATGTATTAGTATTAGATTATTTCTCATCATGTGTCTGAATTATAGATCTTGCTTATGTTACACAAACGCATTTTGGCATTTAACAGGTACATTAATAAACAGAATCAATAAAGTTGCCTGAATGAGTAATGAAGTGGGAACTTAAATTCACTGATTTAGTTAACTTAAGCTAATTCAATCTTATTAAAGTTAGATTATGTTTTTGATAGAGCTTAAAAGCTTATAAGAAATGACAGAAATCAAATTATTAATATATATAGGATATTTATATTAATAAAGATAAATAATTATATTACATTCATGATTTTATAATGATATTTAGGATATGAAATATTTTTATGCTGGTTTGCATTAACTTTGTTGATAACTAATCAAAGCAATGATTAAATATAAATAAATTAATGAATGTTGCCTTAGTTAAAATATTAAATGAATAATAAACCAATTGATTTGGTGATGAATTTTGCTCAATTAAGTACCAAAATTGGTAGGTTTGGAGTTGACTTAAATTGGCAATATTATCGCTTAAGTTATTTTAATAACTATAATATTATTTGAATTTGATTGATTATTCAAAGATTAAAATTAATAATAATAATCATATTGACTTGCAACCTTTATATGATATTAAGAAATGATACTAACTTGTAGGTATTTAGATATTTTATCAGATTAAAAATTTTATATAAAAATTTACACTGAAATTAATTAAGATATTTAATTGAATCTTAGAATTCATTTAATTATGGTACTAATTTTAAGTATATTTAAACCAGTAAAAGTAAAAGAGAGCACTTATTACTATATTTATTTGTTTGGCTTTCCTCAATTATTTTCACACTTTTGTATCTTAATATATTTTCTGATACAGACATTGTTATTAAGTGAAAAATAATCTCCTCTGCTAATTGCAATTTGATAAACAAAATATAATAAAAATATTCATTTTGAATACTGTTTATATGATTAAGTAGAAATTACTTTTAAATAGTAAGATCTTTTTTGGGAAAGCTGTTTGATTAAATTAATATAATTAATTGTGAAATTTTATTATGCAAAATTCTTAATTCATAAATTACAATTCATTTATATCTCATTTTATTATTAATATAGAAGTCATTTAATTAATTATTTATTAAATCTATCACACCCATTATTCGCTTCACCTTATTCATTATATGCTTAAGTTTGAGAAGTAATATTACTGTTTTTTATCCCTATCACATTTTATTCATTCTCTTAAAAAGATCTGGAAGCTTATCAGTATAAAATTAATAGATAATAGATTTAGATTTTAATTTTGCTTCTAAGTTCAATCAGTTATAAATAAAAGAAAAAGATTATTATTGCATCACTCGAATTAAAAATTAAACAATTAGCGAAGATCAAATGGTTGATATAGACAAATGTCTAGATAACAAAGATATTAAGGCCCTTCACTGGACTATATAATACAATAGCAAATATTAAAACTACTTCTTTCAACGATAATAATAATCATGAGAAAATATTGTTCTAAGAAGTGTTATATTTAAAGCTTATGACGTTAATGGCTATTTTAATGCGAGTTAAATTTATAAGCAGAGAAAGTTGAAACTTTTTCTTACTTAAAAAGTAAGTCTCTCTTTCATTATTGAATATTTTTAACTAGATCTGCTAGTTATTCATTAGGCATACCATTATTTATTATATATAATTTAGTAGGAATTCCAAGGGCATATCTATATTTCATAATATTTAAAAGGTTCTTTTCATAAAGATGCCATGCTGGATCTATTCTAAGAAAGTATAATTTGATTTGTATTTAGGCAGTTCCATCCACATAGGCTTTATACCACAACAATGTTTTTGTCCATTTAGATTTGAAAAGCAACATTAAGTAAAATAAAACTTAACATTGAATTATTAAGTTTCAATTGGAAATATTTTGATAATATCAATTTCAAAGTATGAATTATCACTTAATTTTTTACATAGAAATTCGGGGATATTATATGTATAACTTTCCTTTTCTCGCAAATTTTTAAAAGCGTGTTTTTAAATTATTTGCACTCATCTGTGATTTAATTTCACTAATTTCTTTTAGGCATGATTATATTCAATAAAAGAGATAACGATTGAGTTAATTATATACCTTCATCATGTCAAATTGTATGATAAACGTATGGTATGTAGAAGTAATTCGGCTTCTGCTAGTATATATAATTTTAATACTTTATAATGAAAAATTTCTTAAATTTATTGAACAAGGTTTTAAATTAGACAAAAATTATACTTATTATAGCAAAAGATAATTGAAGCATTTTTTTTATTTCATTTATTTCATTTATAAAATTAATCCATTTAATTTATATATTTCATTATATATTTTGATAGAAATTCTATTAATAGATAAGTTCATTGATAATTTATTCATTAAATTTCTCATATACAGCTACATATACTCAATTTAAAATGTGATATTAGTTAAATAATACTATAATCAGACATTTAAAATTAAAATAATTTAAAAAATATTTTAAATGATGTTGGATTATATGTTTTTAAAAATAAATTCTCATTAAAAGTAATATTTAAAGTTGTGGTTATTCTTATTATTAGTTGTTGGAATTATTGTTGTAGTTTTAGACGATTTTTTCTAGTTTTAAAACTTTTAAAAATAAAAAAACACTAATAATATTGAGAAAATTGACAACTCTAGTTATTAATTAGAAATTATTAAATTTTATAGTATAAATTGACATTTAAAAAAATAATTCTTTATTATCAGCAAGATTAATAAATGAATTATACTTAAATTTAAAACTATAAATTTCATAAATAAAAATTATAATTTATCTTTAGTAAATATTTTCTAATGTAGATGGGAATAATAATCAAAATATACGACTGATTAAAAAAAATTAAATAAAATACATCATTATTGTAGAAATACATTTGATTTGTGTATTAAATTATATTTATAAATAAAATATAAATTTAAATTAATGGCAGTTAACATTGTTCAAACCCAGACAAATATGGTAATTGGTTGATAAAAGAAATTATAATAAGCAGGATTTTTAACTATTGATAAAACTACTCTAACAAATAAATGGAGCGATATAACTCGAATACAATTTATGAATATTTTGTTGGTTAATTTTTTTGCCTTTAATAAATTTTAAATATATATAGAAGCAAAATGTAAATGATTAGTACCATCAATTAAAAAGACTCAACAAATTATAATTATCTATAAAACTAGTACCATATTGACTAGTTTCATAAAGGTAATCAGTCACAAAATTATATATATAAATATATTTATATGTTATAATTTTAATAGTAAATGTAAATGATTAAATTAATAAAAAAAGAAGAAAAATCATAAAATTAGGTTGATACTTAAAGGAACGGTTACGACATATGACACACATTTCAAAAACAGAGACCCTCAACCACGGTTCCCCTAAATGGGTTCGAATTGAGAGCTCTTTCAACAACCAAGCATCACAAAGATGCGAAGTTACTAATGGACAAGATGATGAGCATTGGGAAACAGACAGCGAAATGTCTGATGTAGAAATAACCTACAATCATATCCTACTAATACCCAGAATACCTATTGTACTACATCGATGACTCGGACTCATAAATAGAGATAGACAACATAGACATTCTCCCACTAGACTACAACTAAGTAGCACTATATAGTGAAGTCTTCGACCTGGTATAATAACATATCTCAACCCAAGAAGAAAAAAAAACTGTAAGAAACAAGTACTACAACAACCTACACTTGAATGGAACGGACACAATTGGCAAGTGCATAATTAAGTACCACTTACAGTTAAGAACAACTCTTACTAAAAGAGAGAGACCTTCTCATAAGTTCTCAACACTCTTATCCATTAGCAAGATATACCAAGACCCAACCTAAGCAACCCTTAATAGGTCTCAGAGTAAGTAGAAATCAAACTCAAGAAATATCAATTCAAACTAAGTAGAAAGAATCTACTCTATGGTCTAAACAAGCTTCTTAACTCAACACCCAGAGACCCATAAATAAAAACCCCATTACTAAATAGGAAAGAGAAAACCTCCAAAAACAAGATTGGAATTTTAGGAAAAAACTTTTTCACCAAACCTTACTCAACATCCTAAAAGACTAAACTTCTTCAATACAATTAAAAGAGGCCAACCAGATTACCAAAGATGTTATCAGAAAGCCAAATCCTAAATCATACAAAAGGAAACTAATGCTCAAGAAGAAGAACGAAAAGTGACAAATGAATCACCTTTTGGCAAAAGACAGACATTAGATATGACTTAAACATGGGTACTAAATAGGGACACATCTAATACGCCACGACTATACTAGATATCAGAATCTGGGCAGATTCTTTTTGCTCTTCAACAGAACCTTAAACAATACTAAACAGTAATAACTAGTCAGTGAACATTAAACTAGACATATTACTCAGAACAAAAGAAGTATAGACAAAACTTCTACTAAGTAAATTCCAAGAATTTCAACCAAATGAAACCATATTTAAACTACTCAAAGATTAATTGACGCAAAGAAAGAAAGTCAACACTGATCCACTATTTAAACGATGGGAAATCTAGTTAATCATTCAACTCAGCCCTCTATTCTAAGCTGAGTTATAATTAAGAAGCATACAAGAAAGAGCACTTCTCATAAGCACACTTCAACAAAATGTAAATGAATACTAATTCGTTGGTCAATATCATTAAGCAAACCATTCAGTCCTTGGATTTAGAGAAAAACAGAGACATAGAAAAGAACACATAAAGAAAAAGAAATAGTTAGACAAAAATGAAAGAGGTGATAATTGTTTTAAGTGAAAAAGTTAATGTCATTATTGACTATTCACACATTTAACTTAAAAGGGCTTGACCTTTATTAATTAACATATATTTTTGATCGGGGGTCTCCAGAGACCTCAATATGATTTTATTAATATTATAATTATTATTATTATTAATAATAAATACGAAGATAAGCTTGAGTATAGTAGTTGAGAAATTGTTGTTTTAAATTTGAATAATATATTAAGAGGTTTAAAGTGATATCTATGATTGTAAAATGTCAAAGAATTGTTCTTTTGCATAAGCGTAGTCAAATTATTAATAAAGTATTTTAACTAAAGTTGTGTAACTGGGAAAAAATCGGAATTTAAAATTTAATTTATATATTTAGAATAAGAAAATTTGAATTAAGATTCGCTTGCCTTTATAATGTTATAATAATAATAATCTGATCACATTGAGGTCTCTGGAGACTCCTGATCTGTTACATATGATATTCTATAAGTGTCTATCCCTTTTCAATTAGATAATGTCAATTCAGGTGGTATTTATTGACTTCAGGATTTCTACGTCTTTGGTTTCATTTTTACTTTGTATGTTCTGTATTGTATTCTTTTTATTTATCTTATCTTATTTCCCGTTGTTCTTTTTTATTCTTTAGTAGGTAAAGTTGAAAACCTAGGTTAATTCTAGAAATGATCTTTAATTTCTTTTCTTAATTAAATTTTTCTTAAGTCAATTTTAATCTTCACTCTTTTCCAAACGTAAACAGTGACATGATATTATCTATGTCCCTTTTTGTTAGTGTTGTTTCGTCTGGATTTAATCCTAGTTAGATGTCATGAATGAAAATTATTTTTCACAAAATGTATATTCTCTAGTCTCTCATCCTGGATCGCCAAAAAGTCAAAGTATGAATATCTGATTATATAAACTGGCTGGCTTAAGCCCCAGTATTAATTCCGTACATCTTTAAATAATAATAATAATAGTCTCTCATATTCATTTGATATTATTCTGTGATAGAACTTATGTGGGTATAGTCTTATAATCTGTGGTATCTATTTTGGAATACATTTTCTAATCTGATTCTGGTCAGATATTGAAGATATACCGAGATGTAACGTATTAGCTGTCATACTACCAACCAATGAGAAAGATGTCTTCTCACAATCTAATAGTGAGAAAGAGATGATGTCTTAATTTTCTTGGTTATTAGCTATGACTTATGGTTTGGGTCCCCATTAATCAAAATCCTTTGTGATTATGTTTGAGTCATTATTAGACTGTTTTTTGAGTATTTTTCTTGTATAGTTGCTTCATTTGGGATGTTTAATGTTAGTTAGTTATTCTCCTCAGTTTAGTTACTATATAGGGAACTTGTGTTGGGGTTTTGTTGTTCTGATTTCTGGGCGTTGTTAAGAGGCAACTATGGAATTTGATTTTAGAACTTCCTCGAGTTATAAAATCTCTTTTTATATGTTTGTTTCTCGTCTTTAGTTTTGTGTTTTGCTTCTATTGCAATCTTTTCTCTTAGTCTTTTAAAGTCCAGTTTTTCTAGCTCTAATTAGCGAATTCGCTCTTGGATGGCTTGTTCCTTAAGTATTAAATATTAAGGTGGTGTTTTTCTTCCCTTTTGAGTGAAGTAGTGGGGCATAAATTCGAAGTCTACCGTTTTATCTTAGCTCCCGAAAGATTAGCAGTCATCATCGTCGCTCCAGTCATCTGCATCTGAATCAGTTTCAGATGCGCTACCCACCCTAGATTTTCCAGTAATTGGATGGTAATAAGGGAAAAGGTTTTTGAATTCCACTTGTTGTGGGGGGTCGTCGCCCTCCTCTCAGACGTAGTTGTACACAAAAGAGACTTCCTGAGTATCGCCATCCTTTTGAAGCATGGAATTTATATTTTTCTATTGCTACTCATCCTGTACTGGAGTTAGATTGCTTTAATATCATTGTCATTCAATACTATTATCTCTTTATTATCTAGTAGATATTAGTTTAAAAGCAATCTTAAAACTCCCGTCAAGGTCCTGAAAATAACCCTGCTCTTTAAGAAAAATTAGTTCCTACTAGTGAGGTTGTTCACACATCTCACAAGTTAATTCCTTATTTAATAATTTATAATATTAAAATTTATTTTGAAAAACTACAAATCCGACTGCACTTTTATTTTTACTCGTTATTTAGAGTTCATGATTAGGTTTCTATTATGCATTTCTATTAGCGTGAGAAGTCTAGGTCCTTAAAATCTTCAATATTTTATTAATCATTTTAAATTTGAGGAAATATTCTATAGGTTTAGAATTAAGACTTCTTAATGGTTGGCCAAAGTCAAAGGCGGCCATAGTCTCTATCATTAAGCACTGATATTTTTCATTTAATTTTTATTTTATTCATTTTCTTTCTGTAGCATTCTCCATTGACACCATTGTCGATAAGATTAATTAGCAATTTGAATATAAGGGAGTTAGTCTAATCTTCTAAACATTTATTTATATCATTATTCAAATATTTAAATTTTAAAGTACAAAAACTATTGAAAATCGGCAAACTTTTATCAAAATCAAACAAAAAAACTGTATCGAAAACTAATTAGGCTATAAGTTGAGATGGAGGCCTTTCACTTGATTTAAATGAAGAGAAGTTGAGAAAAATGCAAAAGACCTATCTAAATTGGCAAATAAGGCTATTAAGACCTCCAAAAGATAATTAAGACTTAATTAAGACCTCAAAAATTAATTAAGTAATATTTAAATTTAAATTAAAAAGTCTAATAGCGGCAAATTTAATTTTAAAACACAACACCTAGCAAAATGTAAAACTCATACAAACTTCTTTCTGAGGGATTATAAACCAAGCCACGATACACCAGGGTAAATGAAAGCTAAAACAGAGAAGCGCTTAGCGGAGATGAATTAAAAAGAGATTCGTTGCACACTCAGAGCTCTAGTTTAGAAGCTGCTCATTTCAGAAGAGGATAGAAAGCAAAATATGAGGGTGCAGAGAACCCTCACCTTATCGATTAGGCCAAGCTTCTTTTGCCTTAACATAACTTTGACATTAATAAAATATTATCAATGTATGATTTCAAGCCTCTAATTGGGTCGAAAGATATAACGGGATTTGTGAACAAGTTCTTATTAAACAGGACAACTTTACTTCATTCTAAATCTGTAAGAAATGTCGCTCTTTTCTAAATACAGAACTTATAAAAGCTTGGGGTGTCATAAAAATAAGGTAAACTAGACTTTGATGGCAGCATCAGGTCTACGGAAGCTATTGAGGCCTAATTCGATCCGATCAACTTCTAAGTGAATTATGGAGCAAATATTTATAGCGAAATTACCTCAAGTCAAATCAAAGAGTATATGATAATAAATCCAAATCTTAGACAAGAAATTATTGAATAAATTTTCAAGTAGAGCTTGTTCGAATTCTAGCACAACTTAAAAACAGCTTGTTCAGAAAGTCTGCACGAGAACATGTTTAGAATATATTTACAAGATGAACAGCTTAAGTGGTGCTAGCATTAACGTAAAACGAGGCTCTTTGTTTCTTCACTGTTATACTATAACAACGAGGTTATCGCTATTAATGAGGAACTTCTCAAAAGTTCAATGCTACTTCTAGCTTAGCGACCAAATACTGAATAATCTCTTGTGCATTCAAATTGCATCTTTTTGAATAAGCCTGAGTGTCTTGCTAGATTTCAAGACGAAATATCTAAGCTAGATAAGAACACATTGGCATTATACCATTAATGATAGGCACATTTTATTAGTTTAAAATTGACACATAAGCAGTGCGATTGTTGCCAAATTCCTTACAATGTTTAAATAATCCCTTTATTAAATGCTTAAAGAGAAGCAAGGCTTGCGTTTAATTAGGCACATCCCTATAATTTTTGTAGGAGATTTCATTCAAATTTGTGCCTTTCCTCAACATCTTATTAAAAGTTGACAACTTTATCCGCACTATGAATAAAATTTTCGTTTAAAAGTGGGATTTCCTGGATTAATTAGACTTCACCCTTTTCATAAAACAGCTTTTTCATGAGCTAAATATAAGCAATCCACTGTGGGTAGGGAAGCTTTATGAGATATTAGAGTTTGCCAAGAATATGTTATTCATTTAGCAGGAGAAATGGGTTAGGAATAGGAGAGATATAGTATACGATTGCTTAAAGGCAGACTTTGCATCAATAAACCAGTTTATAATTCCAAATAAGACCAATAATCTGAGTTATTAAGAGCAGAGGGAAAAATATCAATATTTAGAAAAGTAAATAACTAGGATGAAAGTGTGGAGAAATTTTGCCAATAGTATAACATTAATGCCTTCAGGGACACAACCTTACAAAAGCAGTTAGAGGCTCAGCTTGGATTTACATACTTAAAAATTCAAAAACTCTGATCAATTTAATATAAAACACCTATTCTGATTATCGCTTCATTAATTTCGGAGTAGGAAATTTAAAAATCATAATCTGTAGTTCCTTGGCAATTATGCATGCTTTATAAAACGAAGAACCTGTATTTATTATTGGTAAAAATGAGAGTCTTGTACTTAGAGATAAGAAAAATTTTGAATCTTTAATCACCAGATTCAATCTAAACGTCAAAGTTAACTAGTTTGAGAATAAAGTAGGATTTTACTACTTTCCTTAAAAGAGCTTAGAATAATTGATAGGTTAAGAAAAGTTTGAGTAGGCTTAGGGGGGGGGGTCTAAGTCGGTGGCAGAAATTTTTCGAAAACCTAAGTCGGTGGCAACATTAATTTTTCGAAATTCACCAAAATCCTAAGTCGGTGGCATAATAAAATCTTTTTCTTTTTCCAATTGGGAATCAATAAGTACCTCAATCTATATGAAAATTTTATCACAGAAAGTTAATCAATCTCCATCATAACAACTTAGACATTTGACGGACACAGTCTAACATATAAAATAAAATAGAATTCATAAATAATTTGTATCCCTTTATCAAATAATTTTAAATAAATAAAACTATATTAATATCAATGAAATATTATCACATTGAAAAATAATGATATTTTGAAAAAATTAAAATCGAAGTATGTTATACACTAATTGTCAATGTGATAATATTTCATTGATATTTATATAGTTTTATTTATTTAAAATTATTTGATAAAGGGATACAAATTATTTATGAATTCTATTTTATTTTATATGTTAAACTGTGTCCGTCAAATGTCTTAGTTGTTATGATGTAGATTGATTAACTTTCTGTGATAAAATTTTTATATAGATTGAGGTACTTATTGATTCCCAATTGGAAAAAGAAAAAAATTTTATTATGCCACCGACTTAGGATTTTGGTGAATTTTGAAATTAATGTTGCCACCGACTTAGGTTTTCGAAAAATTTCTGCCACCGACTTAGACCCCCCCCCCGGCTTAGGGGCACTCCCTTGTCATCCTAGAAGAGTATGATGAATACTATTTTATAGAAATTTTATGAGCATGGCAAAAATTATAGTGCTTTTCACTCGAGCAAAGAACATTATTGGATTTACCGGTCCAAAAATTTCTCTAAAAGAAACCTAAATCCTCACCAAGTCAAAGAGTTGCAAATTCCCAAGTTAAACTCCATTTCTTGGAGATAAAAGGATCAAGCTCTATTAAAATATCATCGCCACTAATCATGCTGAGTATTGCAAAAACCCTTTTGAGAAAAGCCAAAATTATCACAAACTGACTTCTGTATTGATAGTCATTTCAAAAAGTTTTCAACCATACCTTTCTATTCAATGAAAAATATGAAGGTTAAAAAAGTAGAAGCTCAATTTTATAGGCATATCATTTCAAAGAACTTGGAAGGACTGTTTGGTGTGTTCCTTCTTACAAAGTAGAAAGGAAGAGGTAATGACCTAAAAACGAATCACGAGATCGAGTTTAATGGATGTCTAATCTTGATTGTTGCGGATGTGTCCTCTATCAGATCAATGGATCAAATTATAGGGAGAATAGGTCAATTGCAAAGAAAAGGGACTTACAAATTGATAATTTACAAACATGGCTCAAAGGAAATGATTGATTAAGTTGTGAGTCTATAGTAGTAAATAATTGTAAATCAGAATCACGTAAGGCTTGCAAAAATTAGAAAATTTTAGAAACCTCAAATAGGCAAGTGGTCAAATTAATTAGGAATTTGCCTGGAACAGCCTTCATGCCAAAAACAGCTCTAAAAATAAAATAACTTATGTAAGAGGATGATGGATAGGTAAAAGCTGAAGAGTGTAAAGAAAGTGTTTGTTAAGGGGCTGAACATAATTTCTCAGAGAATAAATCTTAAAGCGTTATTAGTAAGGAACAGCAGCACTTAGTGGCATCTTTTACTATAAAAAATCTCGATTCGAAAGAGACAATAGATGCTTTCAATGGAACAAAGCTAAAATTACAGATCAACAACAATAAAAGTTCAGGAGAAACTCTCTCTTCTCAGAGGCTTCTTTCTGAAATAGATGATGAAGCCAACTTTAAAATGAAACATAATGGTAGTCAAAGTATTTAGTGTACTTCTATAAAGAGAGACATCAAGCTTAAATATAAAGCAAAAGCAGGATGTGTCGAAAAGTTTGGCCAAGCAACAGCTAATCAAACGAAGCAATGTATCAAGGAGAAACTATTTTACAAAAAATAAGAAAAGGAGAAGTTTAAGATTCCTTCCGTAAACAACCTAAGTAAAAGGACCCGCTCATAGAAGGAAGCAAAGGAAGAAGTTTAAAATTCAAATTGAAAATAAGTTGTAATTTTGACAGCTTGAAGCAACGGATCTAAGCTTAATCTTATCGAACGAAGATGATTAAATAAATTATGATATATTGAGATTAAAGCTTTTAAAATTTATTTCTATTCTAAGTCATAGTAGCATTTAAAATCACGACATTCTATCATTCTAGTTTTTGTCTCTAATTCTTCCTTGATCATCTAACTCCTCTTTCATAAAACTAGTGAACTAGAGATTTGTACTCGTGCAGCTCATTCATTTACTCATGTATTTAATTGAATTCATCACGCATTCGTTTGTTTTCCTGTAGGTATATTTACTTGCTTCCTCACAACGCTTGCTCCTCTCCTTTAACCTCCTCAACCTCATTTGCTCTTAGCTTTCTCTGAGATATCTAATTAATCAAATAGCTGATCGTCCTTGTGAACTGAAGGAATTTGAATAGCAAATATATCTACCACTGAAGTTCAATGAGTTGGACAAAGCATCTCTGCAAACTCCGATCTCATGTGGACCAATGGATTCTATGACTAATCAAGCTTCTGGCGTCTCTTAAATTTTGCATCATGTATCATTTGATTTACGCCGTCCTTATCAAGAGAGAGAAGAACATCACAAATCCACTCTTTATCAAGGTGGAGCCAGTCACATTGGTCCGGGATATACTTCAGCAAGCTAGGTTTTTCTTTTGCATAATATAAGAAACCATCAGCTGTAAATCTCTCAATTTAAGGGACAAAGATATCATTATTTCCGACCTCTTAAAGTAGTATAATCGATGAAAAGTAATTGCTCATACCTCTTTTTCTCCAGTAATAATGCTCTTGAAAAAGTAAATGTTGAAACAGTTAATCTGTGGAAGGTATGCACCACATTCTTATGTCATGAAATCGTGTAGTTCTATCTTACTCCCTATTTTCTCTCTATCTTAGTTGACATTAATAGCTTGAAGCGAATTCATCATTCAGATAAAATAGTAGAATTTAACGAATTGTATAAAAAATATATGTTTGTGATATGAACTGATTTTTTATAAATTTCCCTTTATATAAAATATTAATAATTTTAAATTTATGATGGAATGCTGCAAAATTTATGAGTAATAATAATCAAGAGTCATAGTAGATTGGTAGAGTCAAGGTCTAAAACTATCATAATTATAACTTTTACATTATTTGATCTTAAATTCTTTTACAATGACTCTTTATACAAGCAGTTTCAATTGTGATAGACATTCTATTAGGCAATGAGAAAAGGTTAACGCTGACTAAAGAGTTAATCAAATATACTAAAGTAAATCTGAATGAACTCCATCAACTTTAGCAGCTTAATCATGAGATGAAATTGACTTAAAAATTATTAATTATTAGTTTTAATCATAACTCCAGTGGCCAGTCTAGTGAGAATAAAATAATTTTTTCTCACTAGATTACCCCATTTCTGATTAAATTATATGAACTTTGTTCATTATTTTTTCAGTTGAAACTTATATTAAATGGAATGTAAAAAATAATTAAATAAGAGTCTTAAATTGTCCAAAAATAAAAGCACTTAATCACATTTAAGAAGTTTTAAATATAAACTTACAATATAGATATAGTTTTCATGTTAATCAAAGCATTATATTGGTTTAATTTTTAATTAAAATGCTTGTTAAAATAATATAAGAACTAATAAGTTTATTTTCAATATACCCATGATAAACATCAAAATACTGGTGTTTTAACAGATATTAGTAAATACATTTCGTTAAACGGATATCCATTTTTTTAATTAATATAATTGTATGTATAAAATATTATAATTTTAAATTATATTGTTAACTTAACACATTAATTAAATATTAATAAAAAAGTCTTTACTTTTTAAATAAATGGAAATAAGTATATTTCGTTTAATAAATCTTAATTACAACTATAAGTTATTATTTAATTGAAGATGGAAAACATAAAAAATAATAAAGTAATGAATTCGACTCTACAAGAAACTTAAAATAGGTAAAGTATTTTTTATTGAGTTTTTTGAAATGTAAACTAAAAATTTAAATAATAGTTATACTTCCAATAATACAAAGGATGAACGTGAAGTTTTTATTCTTAGAGAATATATGTTCATAAATCTCAAAAAATAAAAATTAAAAACACATAAATACGAGGTAAAAATAATATAATTAAATTATAGGAGTTGTAAACTGAGAAAAAATATTTTTTTTCTCACTAGGCTACCTCAATATGAGAATGATAAAAGCAACTATTGATGTTTGTAAGATCAACTTTGAAAACTTTATTAATTTAACAAATAAATTAATTTGGCAAGTTTATCTCTAATTTGATTTGATTTCCTAAGTTTATCAATGTTTAACTATTCATAACAAAAAATTAATAACCAGTTTAGACTGAATCTAAATCAATGAAGGAGAGAGTTGATAGAATTTTATAAAAAATTTCCAGAAAATATAATTTATTAATGTTAGTAAAGTTCATGTTATTATTGATAAAATAAGTAACAAATAGGTAAAATAGGGAAACACTAATATAGAAAATCATTATTCGATTGTAACTGTAACAAATTTCATAATTTTATAAATTAAGTTTAGTGTTTAGTACATTCAAATTAATTATGTATGGATTTAATTAATTATTTTATTTAAATATAATTATAAAATGGGTTTTTAATGTTATTGGTTATATTATCATTATATCTGCAGTTTATGTTAAATATTGGACTTTTGCATAACTTCTTAGAAATAATGTACACTAATGAAATCACGAATGAGAGTATCTAATAGGCATGTTTGTAAGGATTATTTTAATTGAGTCTCATCCCTGAGTTAAGTTCTGATGCATAGTTTTAGCTAAAGACTATTTAGTTTCTTTTAGTAAAAGGGGCTTTTTTATCTTTCTTGTATGTGTTTTGCTCAGTATTAATTCTTCGAATATTTTTGAATTATTATACTACAATTTTAGCTTGATGACTTACTACAACTTTTTGTTATCAAAGATTTAGTTTGGTTACCATGCTGTGTCTACAATTGCTTTGAGTCATTTTAATATGGGGAAAAATCTTGAAATCTTTATTCTACTTATTTAGTAAAATTTGCTTTGGAAAATTTCTTAAATGTCATCAATGTGATCTCTAATGATTTATCATCTTTTTAAATTGTTTTATCTATGCATCCAATGACCTTTATATTAGAAATGATTATGTAGTGAATTAATGCGTTTATACGGTTACAAGAGTTTTCTTTATCAAGTAATGGATTTTCTTAAAAAAGTGAAAGCTTCAAGGATTTACTCATCGTAATCATATATAATTTCTATTATTATTTATAAAGAATAAAAGAATTGGAAATATTATAAATATAAAATATAATAACTGCACATATTTACATAAATGCATATTAAATTATGTTTAAGACTTTTATAGATTAAATAAATGAGATAGTCTTAGTGAATATTATGATTAGTTATAAGCTTGTGATTTCTTTTGGCTTAATTATATTATTTATTTTATTTATTTCCTGATTCATTTCTGATATGACGAAGATTCTAGATACACATATTTTTTATTATATTAAAAAATTATGCTATATGTTATGTGTGAAGTTAGTTGTTAAGTCATCGAGTTTGTAAGATTAAAAATCAAATATATTAGACAATTCTTATTTTGTCATGCAAAAATAATTTAACAAATCATATCTAAGCGTAATAGTTTATAATTTTGCTAAATAATACTTACTTATATTGAAAATGCCAGAGTGGATTAGTTGATCAAGCGCATGATTGTCCAATGTTGAAATTTATATATAAACCCATTTTATACTAAATTTATTTTATTAAATTTGTTCATTTTAATTGTAATTTTGAATAATTTTTAAATTGTAAAGATTAATGATTGATAATGCTTTGGAAAATATTTATTGTGGTGCTTCCTGTACTATTTGCTTTAATGGAATAATATGGAAAGACGCTGATAATGTTAAAAATATAGTATTATTTAATTATTGGACTCACTTGGCCCTAACTTTGCCTTGTAGTATTATGGAAAAACTATTGCAGTTGTACTTATTATTTTGATTCATTTTAATGTCATTAGTGTTGAATTTACCTATTTGTATGGCTAATTTAATTGAAAGTTTATTTAGAGATGATATTAACTTAAAGTTTCTTTAATTGCCAATTTTTCATATTGACTTAGTGATGGTCTTTTGTTGATTTTTATTTTGAAGTTGATGTTCATTTTATTTTTAATTTTTGTGGATATTTTGGAGTGTTTTATGATATAAGAGTATCTCTAATTTTGAAGTCCAATATAGTGACCGTACTACCACTTTATTTTCATTTAGTATATTCTTTACTATTGTAGCCAAACTAAAGGTTCTCAGACTAATAGGAATGATGACATTACTATTTTTTAAGTTCAGACAACACTAAAATATATGGTTTGTGTTTAACTATTATAGAAAACATTTTTTAATCCATATTTAATAAACTTAATTTATAAATTTATGAAATTTGTTACAGTTACAATTGAATAATTATTTTCTATATTAGTGTTTCCCTATTTTACCTATTTGTTATAAAACCCCGTTAGTCAATTAAGAATGAAGATTGGGGATTAAGAATTATAAAATTAAAATAAAAATATTATAGGCTGAAATTAAACATAATTTGGCTAAAAACAAATATACGCACCCTTATTGGTTTATTTTATAGAGACAATTATTCGAGCGAATGGTTTTAATAATTAGCCAAAACTTTAATAATTTACGAATATAATAATTTAATTTTAATTTTATAATTCTTAATCCCCAATTTTCATTCTTAATTGACTAACGGGGTTTTATATTTTATCAATATATTTATAATAACCTACATTTCTAAACTCATCTAAAATACACAATATCATTTTAATTAGGAATTTTTTTATTATTTAATATATTTATATTAGTAAAGAATATAAGGCCATATCAACGACTTAATTTATACAAATCGTTAAATTTTACTTTATTAACTGATTATTTATTAGCTGATTAATTTAAACTTGTATTCCTACCTTCTCTCGTTTAAAGAACCTTGCAGAAAAAATAAATTTAATAATTATTATGAATAAATTTCGAAATTAAGGTAAATATGTCATCACTGAATTACTTATTATATAAATTAATTCTTCTCCGCACTAGCAAATTAATTTTCTGTCCAAAATTTATAATCTATTTAATATGGAACTGAGACAGCGATATTTGCGTTTACATTTTCTAACGCTCGATTAAAGATCCGAAATTTTAGATTAAGAGGTCGAGGAATAAAATTTGTAGTCCTAAGCAACACCAGACATCATAAACCATGACTCAACTTCGAGATAAACTGTTTTGTTAACTAGACGTGCTATTAACCCAGAGAATAATGCATTCGAAGGCTACAGCTTTAGCATGATTGAAACTTACACTTCTCTTAAATTTCAAGAGTCTAA
The DNA here is from genome assembly GCA_000711775.1 of Oxytricha trifallax. Classification (NCBI taxonomy): domain Eukaryota; phylum Ciliophora; class Spirotrichea; order Sporadotrichida; family Oxytrichidae; genus Oxytricha; species Oxytricha trifallax. Next base: position 31,491 of record ARYC01000370.1, on the reverse strand, counting down.
GCCTGACTTATGCAATATATTACTAATTTATGCCATGCTAGATTTAACAGAGTTAGGGCCGAGCATTGATAAAAAATCTGCATTATCTTCAAGCCAAGTATTCTAGGTGATATAGGACACTCGCGACTTTCTGTTTAGGCACAAACTCAATCCAAAGCTAATTTTAAAATAGGAGCGAGAGCTTCTCGAAATGTTTCGAAAATGTACCATCAATGTTAATGAAGAAGGCTGATTCTTTTAATCAAAGGCCAAAGCGCTAATGGAAATGCTCACTATTGACGATCCCATCCTAAGCAAGCAAGATCCACTTAATCTGACTATGTATTCAAGCAATATTGTAACTTAAAGTTTGCATTAAAAAGTAGGAAGTCTTTTTTATGGAGGAAGGCTGCTCAATAAAGTATCTGTCAAATAGATTTAAACTTCCAAATAGCCGAGTAAAAATTATTATCCGCAAAGCTAAAGATGAGGGGCAGTGTCCATCAGTTAATGATACTTTAAACTCCTGAAGTATTCCATGTTGCCTCCATGCATTTTTAATATCTTATTTGACAGATAAAGCCAAGTATCTTTCTATAGAATAGTTGAAAAATCTTTTATTCAAAAAGTTTAATATAAAGACTTCAAGATTGTGGCTCACCTCGCTAATGAAGAAGGAATTAAATCTCAGCTAAACGGAGGTCTATAACTTAGATCCAAGGTCAAATCTTTTGAAACAGAAGCTCTTAAGATAGCTTTCTTCCAAAGCATATTTCGAGTTGCTTAAATCTGAAAAAAAAAACTATCATTAACATTGATGAAAGTAGTTTATTGTAGTTTAACAATTCTAGAATGTCTTGGGGTTACAAAAGGAAAAAAATGTTTTGCGCCCGTCTAATCGCATAAATTAAGTTAGTTTAATTGCTGCTGTTTCAAATCGCGGTGATGTGTATTTCACTGTCAACTCAGGTAGGAAAAACAATTAAACGCTGATTTAGTTTGTTATGAAGCTCTGCTTGCATTTTGATCAAGAAAATACTGATTTGGCAGTTATAATGCTTGACAATGCGACATATCACCGCAGTAGAATCACAATCTCAACAAAGAAAGCATTTAAAGTCCCACTGATGTTTTTAGGCCCCTATCAATTTGATTTAGCTCCTATTGAAAAGACTTTTTCATTTAAAAAAAAACACATCAGTTTCTCGGATGGAAAATTTGATCGACAAAGGTAATATCATCTTCATTCGTATATAATTTCATGTAGGGCAAGATCTTCACTTCTCTGTCTCATGCCCCAAAATATATGATTGCAGGACATTTGATAAAATCACATTTACTTTCTTTTTAAATTGATTCTTTTAATGTTTTTAATGAAAATTGTTTCAATTAACAATATTCTCGACTTTAATTCACTTATAGCATTCCTGTTACTACTATTACATTAAAATTTACTTGACTGCTTAAATTTCTAAAACATCATAGAGATTCTATAATTTTTGGGTTGACTTATTTATTATTTTGCTTACTTTGTAAATTATTATCGTAAAATTCATCTTTTTTAGCAAACAATTGAACTTTCTCTGAATATTGGTAAGTTTCATTTCTTTTTGAATTACGATATAATCATTGTTAACTAATTAGCTCATGCCTGATGATTATGAATTCAAAGTATTAAACTTAACAACTCATAAATAGAGATAATAACTTGAAAGGTAAATTAAAATTAGAGATCAAAATTTAATTAGAGATCTCTAATATATAATCAGTATTAAATATGAGTGAGTGATACATATATTTGCGAAAAAAAAACATTAGTTTTAGTTAGTTAGTTTAATTTTCATATATGTCTACCGTATATTCCTGGCCTCTCACTAAGAACCCTGTAGCATTAGACACGGGTCCGGCACAGTGAGTTGGTCAGTGAAAGTGGTTCTGAATTATATTTTTTGATTTTGTCTGGTATGATCTTGATTCCGAGGTTTGATTCAGTCTCGAGTTGCTCTGGTTCAGTGATGGATCTGTATCTGTTCTTGTCGAGTCTCTTCATTAGTAGTCAAAGTACTGCATCTTTGGCGCCAGTGTTTGTCTTGTGCGGGAGTAGCACTAGCTTGTTCCAGGGGTGCATGTCCCTCGCACTTTGCTACATCAGGACGGTATAGTGTAGTTGCTCCAAGAATTCCAAGTCACTCACTCATATTTAATACTCCAACTCATAAATATAAAATTTTAAATTTGTAATTAAACTTACAGGCATTTTTAAAGAAGAACCAAGGCTTCCCCTTAATCTTTAATAAGTTCTTTCATATAATCTCTCCATCTATATCTCAAAAAATGCTTTTTGTAGATTAAATCTCTTTTGATTAAAACTTAAGGCTTATTGTTGAGAAGCCTATATTTAGAATACCTTTATAAAACTCTATATTCTAATTTTGCTTATTTGAGTATGTTTTAATCACACATATTTAAAATTTAACAACTAATTATAATGCAAGACTTAACAAAAGCCAATTTATTTACTCAATTATAAAAACTTAAGCTTACCAAGTTATTTTGTAGCAAAATATACATGATAACTGCTAAACCCATTATTTCTCATTTTTTAAAATGCTCCCCACTCTAAACTTTAAGTATTATTATTAAGCGAGTATAATTAAAATGGGGAGACAGTTAAAATTAAATCAAAAAAGAGATCAATTAAAATTATGATCATCTCAATACACAAGAGTTAAGATCCAACAGTCACTATTTTGAATTAAGTTTGAGTAGATCCTTATTTAATTTTAATGTATTAATCAACTAACTAAAATGGAATTTCTTTGTTTTTTCATCTTTTTTAACTTTTTCTATTTTTTGTTCATCGATCAAGTAGATGCTGTAGCTGATCTTCAAGTTTTTTCATAATTTTCATAGATATCTTCAGGGTATCTTCAGGGTATCTTCAGGATATTTTCCTTAAAAATTTTAAAGTGTGGAGAGTGTGGAGCCCAATATTGACAATAATAGTAGTAATAGCACTAATAATCTCAAAATCAAGCATTATTATGAGTCTGGTTGAAATTCTAGAGAATTTCAAAATTTTACATCACTGATTTTTTCTTAGTTTTCACCAACATCATCTTCATCATCATCTTCAACATTAGGAATCACATCTATGAATTTTAGATAAACAAGATGTTTTTGAAAAAATCCCAGACTCAAAATAATGCTTGATTTTGAGATTATTAGTGCTATTACTACTATTATTGTCAATATTGGGCTCCACACTCTCCACACTTTAAAATTTTTGAGGAAGATATCCTGAAGACACCCTGAAGATACCCTGAAGATATCTATGAAAATTATGAAAAAACTTGAAGATCAGCTACAGCATCTACTTGATCGATGAACAAAAAATAGAAAAAGTTAAAAAAGATGAAAAAACAAAGAAATTCCATTTTTAGTTAGTTGATTAATACATTAAAATTAAATAAGGATCTACTCAAACTTAATTCAAAATAGTGACTGTTGGATCTTAACTCTTGTGTATTGAGATGATCATAATTTTAATTGATCTCTTTTTTGATTTAATTTTAACTGTCTCCCCATTTTAATTATAATCGCTTAATATTGAACATTTTAGATTTTATATTCGAATTATTTTTGAATAGCTTGTTAATGATACATGATAGTTATTACATTTTTCAGAATTATTTTTACCCAACTATATCTATTAGTAACAGTACAAATTTTCTCTATTTTTTAATATTCTAAGCCAGCTTTATGGTTCCAAATTCAAAGGGTGTGTTAGTTCATTAATAGTTATTTGATAAGCTGTCATTTGAATTATATTTAATATTAGGATATTTATTTTTTAGAAGCTCCACTGAAAACCATTAATGAAGGAAGCAGAGTTGCAAACAATCTCTTGATCAGTGGAGCACCCAAATGTCATTCAGACAGAATAGCCAGAACTAGCTTGCGTAGTCGAGATGGCTCGGTAAACTTTCTTCCTTAACCAATGTCTAGTCATTCTGATATCCTAAATAATTTAATATATTTAAACTTACCCTATCGTTCTTTTCTCTATACATATAAAAGGATCCCTGAAAATTCAATTATTTTTGACAAACACAATTAAATAATAAATAAAAACTTACGTTTTTTTATTATAAAAATAATTTTATTGACAATTTATTTGTTGAATTATATTTTTTAGATAATTAAATTATATCAGTCATTGTTGGCAATCCTAGTTTGAACTAATTTAATTTATTTAATTTTGAGCGAGGTGAATTTTTGAATAGTCAAAAGTTATTTTGAAAATTTATTATATACACTTTTTTTAATAAAAATATAAATAAATTTCAATTTTAGACATGAACATCATCCACACTTAAATTAAATAAAATTAACAATTAATTCAAAGATAGTTAGTTTATAAGCTTTGTTGATCTATGCTTAAGATAAATTGATGAAAAGAACCAATTAAAAACTGTTAAGTTGATTGGCAGTAAAGTTTAACACTTAACCCAGTTATAGTCAGCAAATTGCGCTAAGGACTAAATAGATAATTTTATTGATCCAATATTTAAAAATATTAAAAATATATATTAGCATTAGAAAGCTATAAGAAAGCGTTTATACTGACTTAAAAAGTTTAGAGATAGAATACTTAAATTTCTAATGAGAAAAAATATCATATTTAAATATTGAATTAATCATAAACTATTTAAAAGTAAGAGCTTAAATGGGCCAGAGTGGAAATATGGAATATAGTGTCCCCGAGCTAAAACTGCTTGATATTTAGGATATCAAATTAAAATGAAATTAAAAGGATAAAAGTAGAAAGATTAATTTATTTGATAACGTGCCAAAACTTAAATAAAAGTATAGCTTCTCAAACTCCCAAGTCGAGCAACTCATGTGAAACTTTAAAAGTGTTAGTGAATTTAACTTGTGGCTATCCAGTTTTAAGAAAAATCACAGTCCAATAATTGGGTGGGGAAAAAATGGGCAGAATTTAAATGTCGCTAGACTATCAAAAGAGAAGGTTGTTAAAATATTATTAATTTTGATAGTGTCCAGAAGTCTTACAAATATGTGATAGTAAATGGTAAAATAAAAAATATAACTAATCTGTTAAAGTTTATAAAAATCAGCGTCTAAATGAAAAGATAGAGATTTCCATAAACAGAAAAAGAAACTGAAAAACAAAATGAATAGATTGAAATTAGAGCTATAGTGTAAAACTAACTTTAAGAATGAAAAATTGTTTTCTTTTAAGAAGTTTTATGCTAATTTAGAAAAAGCATTCATAGTTTATAATTTGGAAAATTTAGTGAATTAATAATTTAATTAAAGTTAATCAGAATACTTAATATACAATTAAAAGATGGAAATGTCTAATAAAGCATTTCATCTTCATGATCTTCATCGTCATCTTCATCCTGATTTATCTCATAGTCTTTTAAGTCCCCTCAATGTGTAGTCTTGCGAAGCACCTGTCCAGGGACACCTGTGGTCTTACCAGGTGGGACCTCTAAAAAATAAAGATATTCTATTTAAAACTTACATTTCAAGTGAGTGCTGTACTTCCGTCTGCGTCTGATCTATAAGAATACTCTTTAATATATAAAGTTTTTGATTAAATTTATCAATTTTCTATTATAATTCATAATTCACTGAGAAATTGAAGACTCTTAAAGTGGAAAATATTGCTCTATGAAAAGAGCTCAACTGGAAAATTCAAACTTTATTACTGAATAATATTGCATGCAAAAAGAGGATCAGTAAGCAATTAAAAATATCAGAAAAGTACGAAAAATTAAATTCAAAGAAAAAGTAAATTGCAAATTCATATCCATTTGAATTAATAAATACATAAGATGTAAAAATGAAGAGGAAATAATGGCTAGGATATGACATTTAATAATAATTGTATTAGCGATACGTTAAAGATAAAAGGTTGTAGGAATCATTTTGCAAGAAGAACAAAAATAATAAATTAGGCAACAGATTTGATGGAATTCTTAGTAACAGCCCATGGGATGAGACTACTCTTGATTTAGGTTACAGTTATGAAAGATAAAAAAATATTTGATTCAATCTTTCTTAGAAAGTTGCAAAAGAATGGATTTTATTTATTTAGGTAACAAACAAGAAATTTGAGGTTACATTAGAAAACTTAAAATAGAACGATTACAAAAGGGTTGAATAAATTGTTTGGATTAAGCTTAGTGATAATTTATCACTCTATCAAGGTTTTTGCTACTTTTTATAGTATAATTGTGAATTTTGTATTGTTGCGAAATCTAATTAAAGATTCGAGAAGCTCAAAGAAAGAACTCTAACTCACAACCTGCCCAATTTTATAATCGAAAAATTTAGAAAAGGCCCTCAAAGCCAGATCAATTTTAAGATTTAATGGAAAAGATGCTCTCAAAAGTAGATTTTTAGAATTTTTTTCAATACCACACAATAGCTGGGATAAATTTACTTCGGTTGGGAATGAATCGATAACATATTTGAACACAGAGATAGTTGATGATTAGTGAAATAGTTCAATTCTTATAGACTACATTTTTCCCTCTTCTATAAAAATTTAAATTTACAATATATTATTCTCTACAATAAATTGTGTATTTCTCATAATATATAACTTAAAAATTATAGCTATTTTCACTTAAGGGGTTTTACAACAATCCAAATTGGATTTTATGAAATGATTTTAATTATTATAAAAAATCATTTATAATTTTAATTTTAATTTTATTAAATATCTTTAGCTTTTATTTAATTATAAAGTGAACAAATAAAATCTTTATATAACAGTTTGTAAAAACAAATATATATATATATATATATATTATAAAAGTTTTTATATAATATAACAGACAAATTAAAATTTTAAAAGAAAATTATGAAAAAAATAACTATATATATATTGGTTTGTGTGAATACAGGGTCATAGAAAGGGTTTTGGGAGAGCATGTCATGTCAAATTGATTTTAACTCTAAAAAGCCTCAAAATTCAAAAATTATTTTACTTTGTGAAAGCGTTCGCGAATTACTCATAAATGGAATTGATTTAATTTAGAAATAAAATATAGGCTATGATATGTAGTTGTATGGAAGAGATTAGTTTATTTATTGATTTGTGTGAATCAAAACCCCAAAACCCCTTAGTGAGGTTTATAAGTGCTTTGATTTGTAGGGTATAGTTGGGGTCTTATTGGGGTTAGTAGAGAAATTAGGTCTATTTACAAAATGAGAAATAGAAATTAGCGAAATTTAGGGTCGATTTATGATGAGAAATATTTAGATTTACTGCTTCAGCTTAGGTATGGTACGAGTATTAATATAGATTAAGTCAAACCAGTATTGAATTATGCAGCTATTGCAAAGCTCTTACACAAGAGTGCCTCTACTGTTAGGTATCACTGCATGTTAGCTGTTTAGCATTTTAATTCTGGTACTTGAAAGCATCCTGCTAGAAAATAAAAGTTCTCACAGCATCATATTGACTACCTCTGTGACTCTAAGACTTTAAAGTATTGGGCACACTTTGCTCTAGACTAGCGAGCTGTAATGTTTCATCGCAAGTTTCCTGATATACGTATCTCTCCTTAGACTATAGCCAACATTTATAGAAGAAATGGTATTACTTTCAAGACTGTCAACAGAGTGAAGAGAGTGATTGATTTTACAGTGCCATTTTATAGTAATAATTTAAACTATATATATGATTAAATGCAGAGAGCTATTGATAATAACATCAAGTTCATACATGCAGATGAAGCTGTGTTTACGTTCAACACCTTTATTAATAAGTCTTGGTACAAGAAGTATGATAACATAGAAGTTTATGACTAAAAAGTAAAGGTAGTCACCCATGCAATTTTAGCTGGTATAAGTGAAGATTCAGGCTTAGAGAGTTATGTGATTCACCCTCGCTCTATTAAGCGAGAGTAGTATATAGAGTTCCTACATAAGCTAAGAGAGAGTATAGCAACCAAGAGATCTTCCTGTTTGTTGATAACCTGTCAGTTCATAAGACTAAGGAGTCTAAGAAAGCTTATGACGACCTAAATATAACTCCTGTTTAAAACGTTCCTTATAGTCCTTAATTTAATGGAATAGAATTCTACTGGAGTTAAATCAAGACTCACTACAAGAAGCTGCTGCTGTATCATCTTATGCATGACTTGCCTATCGATACAGTTGATTTGATTCAAAGCAGCTGTAAGAGAGTAAGCGTAGATAAGACAACAGTTTGTGCGAGAGAAGGAAGAATGAATGTTTATAAATAAGTTTTAGATTTAAACGAATGAATATATTCACATATTAAATTGGCCCATAAAGGGGTTTGGCTTCTCTTTCTTCTCCTCTTCTTAAGGCTTGCTTGGACCCATATTTCTTCTCTTTGTGCCAGCTCCTGCATCTATGTTCATTTCTTCTAGCTTTTAGACATCTTTATAAAGTCTTTTGCTCACTTCATAAATAGTCTATGACTTTCTCTCTCTGTGAACCTTCGCATGCTCTTTCATTAGGAATATACCAGTTCCAGGTTTCCCTACAAAGTTATGAATCAAAGCTTACTAGAGAGGAATGGGTGTTTCTTAAGCTCAGCGAGCCAGGTCTCGCTTATTAGTATGCCTTGCTTCTTTTAATCTTCTGGAGAATTAGAGTAGCGTTTTTTGTGAGCTTCTTCAATGATCTCTCTGAGATAACTCTCTCTTAAAGTGCCAAGTACTCCAAAGAAGAAGCTCCTTTCTGGAAGCTTGTTAGAGAGTTGTTTCTTGGTAGGAAGATAAAGTACCAACTCTTCATCTTTCATCGCATCCTCGTAGAGATTAGTGACTGAAATCTCTGGGTAGTTTGGTATATCTATCAACTTTATTTCACTGTTTTTGAAGGCTTTCTTCTCATCGCAGAGTATAGCTTTTAAGAATGAAATATTGGTACCTTCCATCGTTGGAAGGAATAAACCCACTATAGCATATGATTAATTGTATGTCACATTCTTACCATGCTAAGTGAGGTATCGATAGAGATCTTCCTTGCTTCTAAATCTTGAGATCATTTCTTAAGCTTCAACCCTCTTCATTGCAGTACTTATAGATTCCATCTTTGTTCCTTCTCTTGTTATTGAATTTCAAATTTTAATATATAGAGTTCTGGATCCTACTGTTAAAAATCTTAGTATTAAATATGGGTATCTTATAGGAGGTCAACCTGGTAAGGATACGTGGAGAAAGCTGGCAGAAGCTGTAACAAACTTCAGAGATGGAGCTCCATTTTTATCAATTTAGTTCCATTAAATTAGTACTAAATTTGTTTAAATTTGATTAGTACCGGTACTAAATTCGTTTAAATTTAATTGGTACCAATTTAATAGTACCAAAACTTAATTAGTACCTAGTTTTTAACTAATGAGGTTTTAATGGAAAAGTTTCAAAATGGTTCAAATCTAATTGGTACCAGTACCAACCTGAATTTATTCTCAGTTGGTACCAAAATAAAAATATTAACATAAAATTAGAAAATTTATAGTTATAAACTAAGTATAAATATGATGTCTAACACCTAAGATCAACCATTGTTGTTGCAGTGCCAGCTCCTATACAAAGTTAGTATAGCCAGTGAGGTTTTTACTTATTAATAATAGAAATTTAAATTTGAATTTAAACATGGTGGCTAACTTAAATCTTAAGGCAGTTTCTCTTGGAACAGGTTAATATTACTCAACTTTGGCTCCTCCAAGAAACCAGAAGTAATTTATATTGAAAAGGAGTTTGAGCTAAGAGCTCTAGAGTTTGAAGCTGAGGTCTTTAAAATATAAGTTTAAATCAAGAAGTAGAGTGCAGAGATAGGAGTTTAAATATAAGTTGAATTGGTTGAGGAAGATAAGGAACAGCAACCAATTGAAAAAATTAAAATATTTTAATGTGAAACTGCTAAAATTTCTTCTCAACTGAGTCTAGCTTGAAGAGGCACATTATAGAGGTACATTCTGGTAGAGCTAAGATCTACTTCAAGCATGATAAAGTAGATGGTAGATATTAATGCACTACCTGCATGAAGTCTTATACTCACTCAGCTAAAGTAAAGAGACATATGCAAAAGCATCATCTAAGCGAATTCCTGATTAAAGATGAGGAAACTTAAAAGCTTGTACCTGCTAAAAGAAAAAATAACTCTCTTGATTCACAAATAGAGTAGTAGGAGAGACTTAAGAGATAGAAGCGGTTTGAGTCAATGAACCAACCAGCAAATGGTATGTGTATTGCATGCTTATAAGAGAGAGCAATGTATATACCTGCATTAAATGCAGTCGACATAAGCAGCTGTATTGAAAACTATTTGAATATTGACGTACCTAACAAGGTAAAGCTTATAGTTGTTGATGAATTCGCATACAAGGTATATCCATTCAAGTATCTCATTAAGAACGAGCAATATTAAAATGAGTTTGCAAATGAATACATAGTACTGAGAGAGGCTTTGAAAAGATAATGCAAGAACTTAGCTAAGCTTGACGGAGTTATACTTGGTCATGGTTTTATTGCTTTGAGACTCAAGAAGTTTGAAATGACTTTAAGAGAGTATCTCTACCATAATATATATCCTGATGATTTGAATGAGATACTCACAGATATGACTAAGGGTGTGAAAGAGCTCCATGATCTAGGGTATGTTCATAGAGATTTGAAGCTAGAAAATGTAATGCTAAATCTCTGCCCTTTAGAAGTAGTAGTCATAGATTTCAACAGAGCAATAAGACAAGAGATAGTGACTTTAGCTAAGGTTTTAGGCACTCCAGGATACTTCCCTATAAGAGAGAAATGGACAAATGGCTCTTTATAATGGGATGTTTGGGCGGTAGCTGCAATTATCTTAGGGTGCGATATGGAAAGTATGTCATACTTTGGAACAAAACATGAGAAATAATCAATAAGTTTGGCTGCTAAACATATTAAGCAAGATGAAATATGCAATGAAATTAATAAGATAGTTGAGATGGTCATCGTAAAAGCTCCAGCATATCCAAGATAATCATTAGATGATATACTAGAACAACTACAGACTGCTAAATTCAAGAGGTATCACAAAGATAAGCAGATAAAATTTGTTTGAATTAAGTACAGTAATACTCATTAAATATTCATTAAATTCATAAAAAACCTGCGTTTTCTCTACTAACCCCAATAAGACCCCAACTATACCCTACAAATGAAAGCACTTATAAACCTCACTAAGGGGTTTTGGGGTTTTGAATATAGAATTGAAATTATTAAATCTCTTAATTATTTAAAACATTCTTATAATGCAAATATAATATAATATATCCTTTTATTAAATCAAATTAAAATATTAATATTTATTATTTGTGTTATATTTCAAATATTATTTTAAAGATATTTTTATTTCTTTTATAATAAATGTGAAATTATTTTATACAATAAACCAAATTTATTTTAATTTTTTAAATGATTTTTTATAATATCATTGTTGAATTATCAATTGAAATTAAACAATATATTTATAATTTTTTTAGTTTTATAAACTAATTTTCTTATTAATATATTGCTAAATTATTTGCAGTTTATTTACAGTTACTATTTTTGTTATGTTATCACCAACAATAAATAACTAGGTGAAAAGTACAGAGAGAGTGGTAATGCTAAGTTTACTACTTTTTATTCATAGAATCACACAGATGCTCTTTTGAAGTTGTCTTTTTGAAAAATAACAATGAGAAAATATATAAATTATAAATAAAATAGAATCATTTTTACTTCCTTTAGCTTGTTGTCACTTCATATATTTACTAACTCTCGTTAATGTTCATTCAAGCTTTGCATTATTTACTATAGTCTAAGCCATAATCCTTGATTTAAAAATATATATCATATAAAAAACCAAGAGATAAGTCATTCCAGAACAAACAGAATATGAGATAAATTCATATTCATGAAATTGATTTAGTTATGATGTTTATCTCGATTATTGCATTTATCAATGATTTTTAACAAACAAGAATTTAATTGAAAGAGCTAATTAATGAATCTTATATAAATATCTAACATTAATGGTGTCATATAATTTAATAAATTACACAATAATTTAAAAATAATTAAAGAGAGCTATAGGGGTTTATCAAGATCCAATTAATATATTACAATATTTAATATAACTTATTTATTCTTTAATTATCCTTTTTATTATAAGTATATAATATATTTAAATAATAAGGAATTTAAAAGTGCAATGAAGGATGTTATTAAATTCAAATAATCTACAAATATTAATCTTAAAAATCCATAGCTAAATAATTGTCGAAAATCTAATATCATGCATTCCAGTCATGACTAAGATATTATGCTAGTATAATATTAGTTAGGTTGCATAATTCAAACTGATTTATAATATATAGATTATATATGATTCGAAACATTATTAAGCACAGTCAATGAGACCAATCGAGATAAATAAAATAATTGCATTTTCTTAAAATATTAGGCTCATCATCATTTACTTATGGAAATAAAAATCTTAGGAGTATATTTTGGCAATCTACTTTCAGCTATATATATTAACTTATTTTGAACTTTTTAATGTAATATAAGTAATTAAAAATTCATTTAGACTACATATTTTTGGAGATAACATTCAATTTTTATAAAATATTGTTTATAAAATATTTATATACAAATGAAAATGTAAATTATTAAATTTTTATATTACTCATTAAATTAAACATCTACAATTATTAAATGTCATTATGTGCCTAATCCTTATTTATTATATTTTTTTGAATTTTCATCTTTTGTTACAATAGTTTTGTGTCCTTGACAATTATTTTATTTAAAATTTGTGCCTTTTTAGTTTGTTTATAATGCGATAATTCATGAGCCTTAAAAATACTACTTTGAGTTTGAGTAGTCAGAAGAAGCATAATATTTTAAAAGCTTTTGTATAAGCACAATTAATTTTGTTTAGTTGTGAATTTATCATTGATTGAGTAGACTTAGCGAGAGAGTAATGGCAGAAAGATATTTTATTGATTGAATTTTTCCTTCTTGAGGTTATGCTTCTCGTAACATTTATTTGTTCAAAATTTGAGCAAGAACTTATTAGAAGCTGCTATCCTTATCTCAGTAATTGTTTTTCTTTTTCTTTAGAGGAGACTTTTATCTCTGTCTCCTCCAATCAATCTTTGCATGAACTAATGTCTTTCTTCAAAACTCCGCCATTTCTTTTAGTTTTCTATTGCTAATGAACATTACCATAAATGGAGCAGGAACGTTCATCCAGTTACATCACTCTCTTCTAATGGTACTAGCTCACTCACTGCGATAGAATTTACAATTCAGACATATTTCCTGAGAGCCTAGATATTGCTTAATCCTCCTGCTTTTATCATATCTGATTGTATTTCTTCAGACGATATTGCATTTTTTAGATTTTGTTAGGATTGGTCCAATGTCTATTATGCGGAATCCTAAAAATGTTTACCTCTTAACATATATTATTTCAAAAATTTTTTACTAATTTCTATTAGCTCTATTGGAATAACCTAGTTGATTTTCTAGTCGCATCATCATAATTCTTTAAAGGTAGAAAGTTCTTCAATAAAAGGTAAAATAGACTCTTATTTTCTGACTCAAGATTTACTGGCATCTCATCCGATGTTGTCGCTTTTCCAAAGTTGGAATTAATTAATTTTCATAGATTCTCTTATGTAATAGGAGATTCTTTCATATAAAAGAAACTAGTTGAGGATGCAGTTATGTTTCAAAAACTCATGCTTTCATCACTCTTTAAAAACCTCCTAAAGCACTTTAATACTTTTCCATTATTCAATTATCTTAGATTCGGATAGAGTTGCTATATTATATGCTTCCTACAAATAGTGAATATATAGACTTTTTGAAATTGTTATTGCAAATCTACAAACAAGTGAAATGCGCGAAGTCTCTGCTGGTGTAGACAGAGAAGTTACCACTAGAATAAGGTAATAAAAAGCCGAACGACCACTTGATTATTCTTACTATATTAAAGCAAATTCTGGGGTCTTTATAAGTAGAAAATGGTGTAGTATTTCTTTATTCTTTTTTCTGTCAATTATTAACTAAGTTTACAGTCAGGAGCTATGTGCACTCAAAGTGTGGCCATGGATTGTTAAATATATAATTCCCAGTCCAGACTAGATTGATACAATTGAGCTTTCATTTAATAATTAAAAGGTATCTGTTAAGTTTATTAATTAATAAACATACGTTGTTGCTTATTGTCTTAAATTGATATATAATAATTAATGTATTAATTCTAAACAAGAACAAAATGTTTACCTTTATTTCGACATAAAAATATATTAACATTTCTTGTTTAATTTGAATTTGTTTTAACAACCTTATTTATGAGTCACAATTTAATCTTATATAAATCAGACTGATTAATAAAAGATCATCTCATATTTTTATATATTATACTGTAATATTGAAAAAAGTAAAGAAATTTCGAAATTTTTACAATCACTTTAAATTATTCATGTTAAAATATAGTAATTTTTATTAATTAAAACCCCATGGAATGAATTTAAAAAATGTGACACAAAGGTGACTAAAGGTAACATTGAGTCTTTAAAATATCAATAAGTAGCACAATTAATGATAGATGTGTTTATACTATTTGATTAAGTATACAACTAACTCAAAAAATTAACAATGAAAACAGATACTTTCAATTAAACAAAACTTAATTAACCCCCTAATATCAATGTCACTCCAGCATTTTGAACATTAAGCCTCACAATCATTGAGGGACTCTGCCTTATATCAGGCAACCTAACTATAGTAACATGAACCGCTGTGGCATTCTAAGCATCTCAGTGCAGCTCTCAGCCAACAAGGCACTTCTACTGTGGCTTCAACTGGCAGCAACAAATGAAGAGAAGAAGGTTGAGGCATAGGCGAATTTGCCATTTACTGAGACACCATTTCAAGCATCAACATCACAAGGCAGCCATATAGCACTAGTGACCTGGTATGGTCCAAAGATCATGTGACTATCTCTAGCAATACCAACAATACTTGTGACTCTATTGGTGTTGGAACATTAGAGTTGGCCTATTTAAAGACCCACTTCGTGCATTGTGAGGTAAAAGAGCATGATGCAGCAACTCCATTTGCGCTAAGACTGTCGGTATAAAGGCAGGGCCTGAAAGAGCAATAGTGATAGGTAGTCTTATATTCACTACTTGCTAAACATCGATAAACTTCATTAACGAGCGTAGCGCGCAAAGTGAACTGCTTCAGGATCCCCTGCATCCCTATTGGCAACTGCTCTGCGTCATCATTGAAATCCTGTAAATAGAAGTAGAATCTGCAAGGCATCTTACACTATAACAAAGAGAGAAGCGCTCATTCTATAGCGGAAAAGAGCAGGAAGCTATAGAGATCTGATGTTTTGACTGTAATGCCTTTCTCTCCATATCCGATACCATCGGCAAAATATGTTTAAACCATCATTTTAGGAAACTCCAATGGCCTTTTGGGAAGCAGGGATACTTGATTATGCCGGCCACCCGAGGAGATGTCTGGGTCAAAAATTCCAACGTCGTGAGATAGCTCCCGCTGCGTCGAATGTTGCCACTAGCAGCCGCCTATTCGAAGATTCGCCCCTTACTTCGACTGCAATACTGGAAGTCAGATATGCCGAAAGGCCAATGCCGAGACAGCATACCAAGATTGACACACACAAAACGCCAGGAATTCAGAATCAAATATATACTTTATAGCAAATAAAGTATAAGAGCCCATGCTCCTCAACCAGCTCGAGAATGGAGTCATTATGATTTCAATTCATGCAATCACGCAGGTTCAAGATATGGGATTGGAAAAAACATGGATAAGACTGATATCGAAAAGATGTTTAAGTCTGTGGATATTGAAGGCAGTGGATTCATTGACTACTCTGGCTCGTCGTTGTTTGCAGCTATGAATGAGAGGAATCTCCGCTCAAACGAGATAATACAACAGGCCTTCAGAATGCTCGACAAGAATGGCAGTGGCTTCATCTCAACTGAGGAAATCAAAGAAATTATAGGTTTCGAAAATACTATCTCAAAGGCAGCTGTCAATGACATTATTAAGCAAGTCGATGCTAATGGAGAGGTTTAGATGTCCTTCGAAGAATACATACACATTATGCATAATTAAAACTAAGACGCATAGTAAAACTTAGTATTTTATTATTTCATGCATTTAATCATCACTTTCACTAAATTCAACAATCTTTTATCTTAAAATTTATCTTTTTTACTTATTTTTATGTCCAATTAGAAATAAAACATCTTTTATTTGGCATGGTTTTGATTGTATTTTTCAAATGTTGTTGAAAATAATACTAAATAATCGATTTAAATAATAATTACAATAATATAATATTCAAACTTCAATTATTAAAAAAGTTGTATATTACAAATAAAATATTACACTACTTATTAAAATCTCAACTAATAAACAAATAAAATAGACATTCATAATTTAGAATAATGCAATTTCTTGTTTTTAAATGTTAATTATAAAATAAAAAGATTTTAACTCAATTGATAACCTAGATTTACATAAATCTTCAAGTTAACTCCTTGACTTGGCTTAAACTAAACATTTTCTTAAAATACATTATATTAAAGAGACAAGTACACTGAAACTTTAAAAGATTCAAAAGAAACTGTAGGTGATTAATCAGATTAATTTATATTTTAAAGAATTAAATTAAATAAATAAATAAACTGAATATAGTGTTGCTCAAATATATAAAAAGTTTGCTTAGATTGCAAGAAAATTTAATCAATTCGTGGTTAATAAAAAATGCCTTGAATAAGGATTATCTATGTATTAAATTATTGAAATATTAATTATAAAACTCATCTATAATTAAGTTGAATTAATAGGCTTTTTATTCACATAATATGAAATAATCTTTATTTAATTGAAAGTAGATTTTCAATAAACACTTAATTATCACTATTGTGATTGATTAAATCCAAATTAAGCAGCAGTAATTGAACAACTAACAATAAAGTTACTCCTTTGTTTGGCTATTCATAAAAATTAAATGATATGAAGAAGAAATAAGCAGAGAAGCAGAATACTGATCAGTTTCTTTGATATGTTTGCCACAATCATTATTGAGCAATTTATAATGCTTATTGTTAACATTCTTTAAGCCAGCATTAAAATTGTAGATGCTATGAATGTGTAAATAACTGCTTTATTAATTAAAAAAATAATAATGTGATATAAATAATAATTATAATTCGTTATATCTAATTTAAAGCAATACAAGAAGGAGATTCATAAATGAAAAAGGCACTTTAGTGATTGACAGTTAAGTAATCTGAGTTATCTAGAACTTTGTTGAATAAGGATAAATTGTAAAAGAGTAATTGCTCCTCATCATCAAACATATTATATCATTAGGCATAGAACTTTCATATTCAACTTCACAAAAACAACCATAGCAAATTCCATCTGATACAGTAAGAAAATTACATTATTAAAAACCATGATTATTATTATTTTGTATAAAAACTAAATAATTATCTACTTCATTATCGGAATAAAATTTAAAGACTCAAATGCTGATGAAGAAGTAGCAGAAGAATCATTGAAGCACCTTTTAATATTCCTATCTCTCAATACATCACGCATCAGATTAGTTTCTTCCTTTTCTACCTCGAATTTACAAAATAAACCACTATGGTGTCAACTCACTCTTGCTTGTTAATGTTAGCAAATTATAATTGTAGATAACATTTTTACTCATGGATATCTCTAGATTACACTTCAAGCACTTATTCAGTGAAAATATTCACACATTTAAACTTAAATACGACTAAGGAATACTTATTTTAATGCAATAACACTGAAATAAAAGATTTATATGATTTTACAGAATATTAAAATTAATTATTCTTTTATAATCAATTAATTAATTATAATTGTATTTGATGAATAAATATAATTTATAAATTGTAACCATAAACCTAATAAATACTTTATATGTTAAATATTATTACTCTACATTAAAATTAATTCATTATAAAACAATTAACAGGTTAACAGAATGCAGCACTTAATTAGCTGCAGACAACATGGAAATAGGGTTCCTTGTAGATTAGCAGGAAACCTAGTCTAAATCTGGAGAAAAAAAGTGATAAAAACTAAAATTGCTAACATCTTAATCTTCCAAAAGATTACAAGAATCGAACTTACTACTCTTTACAATTCCTTCATAAATGAGGGCATGCTCATAGACAACATAACATAAACTGGAATGACAGATCAATAGGATCATAAATAATAAACATAATAAATTAATTACCTTTAAAATACAAACCAATATATTCCAAATTTAATTGCGATTTAATATCCTTTATTATCTTGAAAATTTTTCCGTATAGATACTTAATTAGTAAAGTGAAATATTTTTAAGTCTCCCTTTTAAATTAACTTAACTATTTAATATAAGATATATTAATAATAACTGCAATTACTTAACTATTTAATTTTCTAATGCAATTAAAATGGTATTCTATTAAATTGCAAAAATCATATACAATCTATACATGTTAATTATAAATTAGAATTTTAGCCAACTTTATAAATAATTAAACTCTCCCATAGGGAAATACTTAAAATTTATTGGTTGTTCAAAAATCTCAATTATATCCTATTTATAAGTTTAATTATAAAGTTAAGTTAGATCCTGTAATTTTAATAATTTCATTATGTATTTTCACAAGAAATTTTGAATTTCAATTTAAAGTCTAAATGAACATTTTAGCTTATTTGCAGGCAGATATACTTTACTAGACATTTTACATTCATACTTGAAGCTTCAACTGCAGTTGTTGCTTTGTTGGATAATTCTTGAAGCTAAATAATTATTAATTGTGATAAATTCTGCGAAATTTATAGTCAATTAATTCATTATGCAGTAAAGCGAAAAGTATTGTCTGTAATTAATCTTATCTATCGAGATAAAAATTATTATCAATAAAAATTAAAAACAAATGAAATATTTGAAGAAAGTGTGTATTCTCATAATATCATATTGAGTTCATTTTATTTCACAATTATTATTTTCTTTAGATAAATAAACTTAATTTAAGCACATGATTTTGACAAAAACTTTTAAAACGAAAGAATTCAATCTTTATTGCAAAAGAAAAGAACGAAACACATAAATTATAGAGATTGTTAGATAGAATGCCTATAACTAAATAATCTCCTCTATTTAACTCGTTCTTTATATTAATAAATTGAATTAATTTCTATGAGTAATTAATTAAGAATGCGAATATCAAATTTAAATTCAATTAACTCTTTCATTTTTAACTACTTCTTGAAATATTCCTCTATATATCATCGTAATAGCAAAGATTATTTTTGAAACAAATAATATCAGGATATCAAGTAAGATGAAATATAGAATTCCAAGAAATGTGAAATGATTTTGGAAGAACAATAAATCTGAAGAGATGAAATACTAGATAAAAATTATATCTCTTAAAGTTTGTTTTCTTATATAAACATTAGCACAAAATAAAAGCTAAATAGCCATCTAGATTAAACTGTGGTTCAATAGAAAAGCATCATTCAATCATTGAGGATTATCTATTGTAACAGTTGCAGGTATGTTATTGATATAATTTTGGTTGAATAAATTACTTGCGTTGATCAAATACCCATTAATTTTATCCTTATTTAAAAATTTATATTGACTACTTTGAAAATGAAAAAAGATACTGGAATTACTAGAAATCCACTATTATCATTTAAATTGACAATTAAATGACAATTAAAAAACTAGTTTCAGATATCCATAATTAGACACTGAAAATAACTTTACTGGTAAAGTTCGTATTTTCAAATCAATTAGTAAAATCAAATATATTACATTATCATTTTGCTTAATGTAAAGTCCTGTTCCTGTAGGGATCACAAGATTGTAGAGTTTCAAGCTATATAAAGTTTTAAACCATAAAATATCACATAATTATAAAGTTTTGACAACTTAATTAGCTCATTCTTATAAATACATTTATTTACATATGGATATAGTTAATTATTGGAGAACATGAATTAAAGATGACCCCACTCAAATATAACCATTGAATTTAAAGTTGTGCGATGAGTTCAGATAACAATCAGTTGAAATATGAAAATAAAGTATGTTAAGTATATTATATCTTTGTGCTTATAATTTTCATGATATTTTATTTAGAAAATAAATGTAATTCATAATTATATAAAGTGTAAAAATGTTGAAGATGAGTCGCTGTCGTTCACAATTATTTTATGTTACAAAAACTATGTCTAAATTATTTTTTAACAGATATCCCTAAAGTAGGTATAGGTGTAGCATAAAAAAGTTGGTTCACAGTTAGACATAAAGACATGGGTAAAGAGTATTAATGTATGCAAATGGAGATAATAAACATGGAAAAATGAAACTGCTTTTTTTATATATTTATTTTGTCAAATAATGAAAGGTTCTGTATTTATCATTAATCAATTATTATTGTAATTTTCTTAATTTTATAAAAATTTAGCATAATTAATGTTCTATTCTCAAACATTTCATTTAATTTAAAATTCTTTAAATTAAATCTTTTTATCTGTAATTACTAAAATACAATTTTAATGATGTATTATCAGGACATATACGAAAGGCTCCTGGAATCTTGAACTTTTTAAATGGAATCTAGTCAATTAATCTTTTATCATTCTCTTTAATTATTTATGAATTATAAACTAATTTACTAACTCATATTATTAGAAAAATACTTAATTTATGTTGTTTAAATTTATTATGATAATTAATGGAAAATTATTTGAGTATAAAATAGCATTATAAATTATAATTATTGAATATATTTATAAAATAAATAGAGTTTTTAATAAAAAGGTCGTTTTGGTAAATTATGAATACTATATTATGCTTTATTTATCCTTATAAAATATAGGCGATATTTTATATTATTGAAGAATATAGAATCATGGCATATCAAGTTTTCTTAAAGCATTTGCTTCAATGAAAGTGAAAATAAAGCTATTAATCAAAGAACATCTTCGCTGTATATACACTGAACTTTAATATGCTTCATTTCTTGCCTACTACACTTTCCAGAGTTTCCATTTTCTTCTCCAAGCATTACAGAATCATAAATAGAAGGATCTTCTATCACACACTTAATTATTATTTCTTATGACTGGACAACGCTCTCTCAACATTCATCAATGTCTTAACCTTCAATAAAACATCAATAAATGAAGAATGACATCACCCATATAACAGTAAGACATCACTTTTTAGTTAATGAATAATAGCAGAGCTTCACTATAGAGCTAAGAGATAGAAACTTAATAGCGTTTAAAATTACTGTCACCAATATATATCTCATGAAGGATGTTTGATAGCTTATTTTGTTTATCTTCATCCAAGTGTGCTTTTTATTAATTTATTCAACCGTTTCAAATAAGCTGAATTCTCAAAAATAAAATAATAGTTACAGAATAATTTTACTCAATAGGTTTTCTTATTTGTGTTGTTAAAGTTTGAATGAAGTTAATTGTATAAGAAATTAATTTATAAAATTAGTGTACAACGAGGTCTTGATTTGTGACTGATATAGATATATTTTTAGATATAATTTTGAGTCAGACACATATTCTTTATTAATTTATAGCAAATGTTTTTTAAAATTCTATGGATCTTACATATTTATTGCATATAATAACATATTATTTCACATATATAAGTTTTTCATATTATTGCTTTATAGTTTTCTGATGAAGTAACAGAGTATTTCAGATAAAAATGTAATTAGTTCATTTTGCTCTTAATCAATAAAATTCTTAAACTGGTTTTTACTTAAGTATTGCCGCCAAGCTAACAGATTTAACTGAGATCAACTAATTTGCTAAACTCTTGATGCAGATCTAATAATATTATTTATAGAAATTATAGTTTTAAATATCTTAAAACCTTTATATATTAAAATTTTAAAAACTAATATAAGTTATTTTCATTATATTCAATCATATTTTACCATTAATGTTTAAAAATAAGAGGATTTAATTAAATAATAAATTTTCAGAACATATTTTAAACCTATAACTATGTTTTTCAATAATTCTAATAAATTGACTTTAATTGCTCTAGTTAAATAGTAGACAGTTTTGAAGTAGAAAACAAATTAAATAAAATAACAACAGTAAGTAAATTATCTTAATTACATCATTTATAATTTTTGTGAAATTCTTTGTATAAATAAACTTGTTAATATACTATTAAATAAGTAAATTTAAAGAGTGGATTACTTTCATTAAATACTAATTGAATAATCAAAGTAAAATAATTAAAAACTTAAGTATATTCATGTAAGTTTATTTTAGGAGTTAACATTAATCTTGGGCATGCCTCAAACAATACTATATAATAATTGTTAAATTAATTTTTACTAACCTATTGATTTTTTATATGTCCCAGTTTTCATCTTAATAAATTATTATATTTTGTTATTCAGCTGTTTATTTGATGCTATCAGTCCTTCATATTATAAACAAATGTAACTAGATTCACACATGCCAGCCCCTATAACTAATGAATCACCCCTACCCCCACTCAATGCCTCAAATCATAATTAAACTTGAAGTGCCTTTTTTCCGTAAAGTTCACTGCCCCAAATGTAACAGCCACAACTAACCTCCTAATAAGTGTCTGCCTTTGAAATGGCAAAATTTGTAATTAATACTTTGAATATTACAGGGTTATTATTATCATTTGGATGCAACTTTATATTTAATGTAGAGATAGTCTGTCATAAGTTCAGCAATATACATCTATTGTTAGCAATTAGAGTTTACTGAAATATCTTGCAAACAAAAATGAATATCTTTTCTATAAATTAATCAATATAATGTTGATAAAAATTAAATATAACAACCAAGTCAATAATTAAATTAAAAAATACCCTAAAATATTCTATCCTATTATAAATTATATTTAATTTGGAAGAAATTAAATAGATTCATGGTCATTAAAGTTTATTTGTAAGAGATTAAGGTGATTAATTGTTGTGATCCTCTCAACGAATGGTCAATTTGTGCTCAAGATTTATTTTCATTATTTGCTGTTTTAATTTATTTCAGCACAAGTAATTTAAATAATCAATATAATTATTCAATTTTAATTGCTAATATTTATATATTTATTAATACTTTTTAAAAGCAAATATCTTGTAACCACTAAAGAAAATAATGATGAAATCTAATATATTTTTTTAATTATTTACCATATCTATTAATTATCTTATCTAAAGTAACTTAATCAAATAAATGATTCTCATAAATGACATTAGACCAGCTACTTAATGCATTTCATTAGACTGTCTTTTGATCACAAATAGTTATTATATAACAACTTCGCGTATATTTGGAGTTGAGGCAAGCCACTCTTCATCATTCCTAGTACCAGTAAGTTAAAATAAATTATGAAAGAAAAGATTATGGTTTTTTCATTAATTTGTGTATTTAAAAGTTAAAATCATAGCAATTAATAATTTATTAAATATTTTATTAATATATAAAATAGGAATATATCTTAACAAGTATTGGTGTTTTATTATAAATATAATTTGGCTAATTATTAAAATAATTTAATAAAATTTCTAACTAATTTTACAGTTTTTGTTGCTGTAAAATTGCCAGTTACTGCTATTATATGTTTAAGTTGCACCAGTTACTAGTAAAATATCGGATGGGGTGTACAATTCTGGAATTTTTTAAAATTCCAGCACCATTCTGGAATTCCAGATTGGTGAAAAACATTCCAGAATGGTGAAAAACGTTCCAGATTCATTGTATCTGGAATTTTCAGAAAAATTTTATTTTGCTGAATGTATAAGTGAGATGAAAATAAATAAATAATTTATTTTTTTAAGTATTCCTAGTTTAACATTAAAGATATGTTTTAATAAAAATAAATTTATACATTTATAGACATAATCGATAAAGTGCAAGATTTTATAGCAAAACATAATAATAATACTATTTTTTCCATCTATTTTATGTGATTAATTAAAAACATATTTAAATATTATCAAATAAATTAACTATTTAAAATAATAATTAAGTATAATTTAATTTTTATGTTTTTGATTGCCAATTATAAGTTCTTAACAATCATGAAAAATAAAGATTATTATTTAAAAAAAAGTATAATGAATTAGGTTGTTAATTGAAATGTAATAATTCAACATTATTACTTCAATTATAGCAAACTGGCTTATTCCTTGAATCTATTAATTAGAGTCTTAATTTATTTTTATATTTAATGAAAATACTTATTATTTGTAGCATTAATTAATACAATTATAAAGGAATTCTCATTATAACTTAGACAATTTTCTGGAAAAAATAAAATAATTATTTGTTATTTCTAAATTAAATATCTGAAACATATAAGAGATATTTCACATGTTATTTAATATTTAAAATAGTTCATTTTACTGCTATTAGTAAAATTAAAGTAATTTGAGACATTTTTAATAAATTAATTTTTGCAATCAGAATAATATGGCATTTGCATTTTGTTTGATACAAATATATAAAGTTTATATGAAATTAATTTTGCATCTAAATAATTTATTTATTGGAGAAAAAAGGTGTTGTTTTTTTAAAGATTAATAAATTTAAATATTAAAAATCACTATTTACTTTTAAATGATAGCCAAAGTCTTAACTGACATTAAATTTAATTTATCTTTAGAAATTAAAAAATTTAATTGTAATTATTTTGAAACTTATTTCTAATTAAATTTTTTAATTTTTGACATAGTTTTGGTTAATTTATTTGATTATTTATTAATTAATATTTCATGGTTTATTATTGTTACGAATTCTTCAATTAAAACATTTCATTTAAGATTGAATTTTATATCTCTCTACCTCTCTTATAACTAAATTAACAGGAATTATAATGTGTATTTTTTATACTAGGTTTATTTAAAATTTATATCTTTATAAAAATTTTAATATCCCAACATTTAAAAAACTTCAAAATTTAGTATATTTTACTTATTTAAGTTTTATTGTAAAATTGAACCGGTAAATAATCAACGTTGAGAAAAGTTTAAAAATTCTGCAGAATTAGTTAACATTGATATTAATTATTTTTTTATAATTAAAAAAATTAAAATACTTTATAAATAAAAATAATAAGTAAGATAAAAAATTAATGTAAAAATTGGAAAAATTATGAATAGCAATTAAAATTTGGATTATATTTTATATAAAGAATTTATATGAATTTTTATGATTATTGATAAAATATAAAATAATATTGTATAATTTTGTTTATTTTAATACAATATAACTCTTTTTATAACTTGATATCATATATTCAGATATCCCTGTACAGAACTGGAATTCCAGATACAGAACTGGAATTCCAGATCTGTATCTGGAATTCCAGATTCATTGAATCTGGTGTTCCAGAATGGTGCTGGAATTTCAAAAAATTCCAGAATTGTACACCCCATCCAAAATATCGATTTAGTTGTTGATTTTATAGAATAAGTAATATTAAAGTGTAAGGATATTTTTTCATTACTATTTATAGCTTTGAAATGAATTAAAATTTAAGTAAATATAATTGAGAAGAAAAATTAATCAATAATCTTATAGTTTGTTAAAGTTTTGTTTAAAATACTTATAATACTTTTAAGATAATTTACTAATATATTCATATATCTTCCCAATTTCTATTATTAATTTATTATATTCTTTATTGCTTTGAAAATGAAAAGCGTTTTATATCTTTCATTATGATTTACATAGATCAGAGCGTTCAAGTAGTTCAACGTTGGAGCTGTCAGATTCATTAATAATACATGTGTTGAACTAAGAAAATAAAGAAACAGTTGAATTACAGGCACATCACCAATTGACTTGAGGAGTTTGCCCTCAATATAAAAAAGGTAGAAAACTAAATAGAATTATGAATAAAAAGGATGTAAAGTTTGTTTTTACAAATTAATATTTGTCATTCTGATTAATATAATAGAACAGATAGACTTTAAATTTAAAACATCTTATGAAAAGCAGATGAATAGCTGACAAATTTTATACATGAGATGTTTACTCTAAAGACCAGTATATTACCTTGTTAAATTAATCATTAAGATTTATAAACTATTCATATATGCTTTCATAAAATAAAAACTCTTCGACATTAAAAATGTCCAAGAGAACAAGGAAAATATAGTTAAATTAAAATTTCATATCATCTCTAATTATTTGCATAGTCAAGCTTTTCGTAGCTTAATTTATTTCTAAATTAATTTAATTCCATTATTGAGCTATTCGCCGAAGCTTTTAAAAGTAAAATCTCATTAAATTTTGAGGCTTCGTTGAAGTGACCATTTACATATTTAAATTGCAATTTAAAGCAACATTAATTACTTAACAAACCAATAAAATATACTAATCTCATCCATTCAACTATGAAAATCCTTTACTTATTTTTACATACTTGTGAAAGCATTGAGAGATATAAGTTATTCAGCTTTGTTTTTTATTCATATTTTTACTTAATTATTTTCATGCAATATCTTTTATTTATTACAATGTAATTAATTTGTTATAAACCTTTTACTTATTTAATCGATTATTTTTATTTAGAAAACTATAGTTATTAGAATTTTATAATCTTAAAATTTTTTTGAGGAATAATTTATTTTTACTTTTATTCACATGCCAATAATTAAAATATATATATATATATAAGAACAATTTCAAAATATTAATTTAAAGTTGCTTTTTTATAAGTGTTTTATCTTATAGAATATCCTGATACTATTTGGAAATATATATATGAATTCTTTGTTCAATAATATTCAATTTCATTCATTTATTTTCAGGCATATTTTAGATTTTACATCCAATGTTAAGCTTATTATGTTTTAGTCTTTTAAATAAGGAAATCTGATGAAAGTATAATATTGCTATCACACTCTTAAATTCAGAATTTTAGTATTTATCGGATAATTAATTTATATACTTTATAAGCTTGCTAATATTACTTGCTTATTTTATTAATTTACTTGTTAATATTTTACTATACTTGCAGGACTTTAAGTTCTACTCGCAATCTTATTGTATTAATATAAAAATGACAGTAAATAAAGGACAAAAAAACTTACTACAAAATATAGCTTTTAAACAAACAAATTAAATTAGAATTATATCGGGGCTTGAATATAACTTAAGATAAAAATTAAGGGAAATAGCTGGGGTATTTAATAGTTAGCTATTTTAAGAAATTCATAAAGAATGATAAATTATATCGACAATCATTGAGAGAATGTATAAAAAAATACATTTATATGCATTTAATATTTTATTGCTGTCCAAAGTTATTATCTAATGAAAATGTTATAAGATATAAATATAAACCTTGATTAAAAAGTAGAAGAGAAAAAAATGAATGAGGAAATTTATGATAAAAAAAGCAAAAAGAAATTAAATCTTTATTGATGAAAAGAAATATCAAGCTTACAATTTGATTGAGAAATCTTATATCAGCCACTTTTTACTCTATTAGAAATTACTTCAAATTCTTCAAAGTTATGAGGACATATTTTTTTATACTTAACCTTATGGACCAAGAAACTAAAGATTTCCTTAATTTCTAATTATTTATAATGGTAATGGAGTTAAATCATTATCTGTCCTATTCATTCGAAAGCAATTATGATTAAATCTAAATAATTTCATATCTTCCCACACACTGCAATGTTTAAATGATCGGTATAATCGATTCCCCACACTGTTGTACTTAATCAAGAATCAAGAACTAACTTTAAATTTAATTTCCTCTCCTCATTGCCCTGTATCTAAGATTCATTTTAAGCAAATATCACAGTGTACATTTAATCAATCTTCTCACCTGGTTTTTAGCTCCATTTCTAAGTTGTTACCTCATCCATTTTATAAAAGTATATAATATTACATTTGCAAGATTTTAATTATTTAATATATTTAGATCAATATAGCTAAGTTTATTTGAATTGAGAAAATACGTTACAATGACATATAAATATGATTATTGTCAGTGGCTTATTAAGATGATCTGTTATGCTGTTGATTAACTAGATTATTTTTGCTATCTGGGTAATTAATTTTTATAAGTTTATTACGTGATTGTTTGATATCTTTACATGCTATTACAAATATAATAGAAATATATATATATATATAAAACCCCATTGATTGAATTGAAAAAGGTGACAAAAAGGTGACAAAAGGTAACATTGAATCTTAAATATATCTATAAATAGCAAAATTAATGATAGATGTTTATTATGATTTGATTAAGTTTACAACTAACTCAAAAAATTATTATTAAAAACAGATAATTTGAATTAAACCAAACTTAATTAACCTCCTCATATCAATGTCACTCCAGCATTACACAATACAATCAATACACCATAAGACAACAACAAAAAACACACATACACAAGATCATTCCAAGAAATATTAACCAGAAATGAAACCAAATTGTAATTCAACATGATCACAAAACCCCAAAACCCCTTAGTGAGGTTTATAAGTGCTTTGATTTGTAGGGTATAGTTGGGGTCTTATTGGGGTTAGTAGAGAAAAAGCAGGTTCGATGTGAATTTAATGTATATTTAATGAGTATTAGTGTCATTAATTCAAATAAATTTTATCTGCTTATCTTTGTGGTATCTCTTGAATTTAGCTCTCTTTAATGTTTCAAGTATATCTTCTAATGATGATCTTGGATATGCTGGAGCTCTTACTTTGATCATCTCAACCATTTTCTTAATCTAAGTGCATACATCTTCCTGCTTTATATGTTTAACAGCCATGCTTATTGATTACTTTTCTTGCTTTGTTCCGAAGTACGACATACTTTCCATATCGCACTCTAAAATAATTGCTGCTACCGCCCAGACATCTCACTAAACAGAGCCATTAGTCCACTTCTCTCTTATTGGGAAGTACCCAGGTGTGCATAGCACTTTAGCTAAAGTCACTATTTCTTACCTTATTGCTCTATTGAAATCAATGACTACTATTTCTAAAGGACAGAGATTTAGCATTACATTTCTGGCTTCAAATCTCTATGAACATACCCTAGATCATGCAGCTCTTTCACACCCGTGGTCATTTCCGTGAGTATCTCATTCAAGTCATCTGGGTATCTATTATGGTAGAGATAATCTCTTAGAGTCATTTCAAATTTCTTGAGTCGTAGTGCAATAAAACCATGTCCAAGAATAACTCCATCGAGTTTAAGCAAGTTCTTGCATTACCTTTTATGAGTCTCTCTTAGTATTATGTATTCATTGGCAAACTCATTTTGATACTGCTCGTTCCTAATAAGATATTTGAAAGGATATACTTTATAAGCATATTCATCAACTACTATGAGTTTTGCCTTGTTAGGCACATCAATATGTAAATAGTTGTCAATGCAAAAACTGAGATCTAACTGCATTTAATGCAGGTATATACATAGCTCTCTCTTACAAGCATGCTATATATAATTCATTAGCTGGTTGGTTCATTGACTCAAACGTTTCTGCTTCTTAAGTCTCTCTTCCTGCTCTCTTTAAGACTCTACAGTATTGGACTTTCTCTTGGCTGGTATAAGTATTTATGTTTCTTTATCTTGCATTAAAACTCACTTAAATGATGTTTTTGCATGTGTCTTTTAACTTTAGCTGAGTGAGTGTAAGACTTCATGCAAGTCGTGCACTAATACCTGCCATCGACCTTTTCGTGCTTAAAATATATCTTATCTCTCCCAGAGTGCATCTCTTTGATGTGCCTCTTCAAGCTCGAATCAGTTGAGAAGAAATTTTAGCATTCATGACATTAGAATTCTTTAATCTTTTCTAGTGGGAGATGTTCTTTTAACTCCTCAACATCTTCGATTAGCGTTTAAATACTTATCTCTGCTCTCTGCTTCCATATTTATTTCTAGAACAAACACCTCTGATTCAAACTCAAGAGCTTTAAGCTCTGGCTCCTTTTCAATGTAGATGATCTCTGGCTTCTTAGTTTAGCCAAAGTTAAGCTAAGATTATCCACTGCCATGAGAAACTGCTTTGCGATTTAAGTTAGCCGCCATGTTTAAATTCTAATTTAAATTTCTATTATAAAGCTCTAATAACCTCTCTAGCTATAGTAACTTTGTATAGGAGTTGGTACTACAACAACAATGGTTGATTCTTAGGCGTTAGACATCATATTTATACTAAGTTTATAACTATAAATTTTCTAAATTCATGCTTAATATTTTTAATTTTGGTACCAACTTAGAAAAAATTGAGGTTGGTACTGGTACCAGTTAGGTTTTGAACCATATTGGAACTTTTCCATTAAAACCTCATTAGTTTAAAACTAGGTACTAATTAAGTTTTGGTACTATTAAATTAGTACCAATTGAAATTAAACGAATTTAGTACCAGTACTAATTAAATTTAAACAAATTTAGTACTAATTTAATGGAACTAAATTGATAAAAATGGAGCTTCATCTCTGCAGTTTGTTACAGTTTCTGCAAACTTTATCCACGTATCTTTGCAGGGTTGACCTCCTATAAGATGCCCATATTTAATAGTAAGATTTGAAACAATAGGATCCAGAAGTCTATAAGTTATAATTTGAAATTCATTAATAGGAAGAGGAACAAAGATGGAATCACTCAATGATCAAATGAAAAGAGTCGAGGCTTAAGAAATGATCTCAAGATTCAGAAGTAAAGAAGATCTCTATCGATACCTAACTTTACATGGTAAGTTAACTTGATGACTATTAAACTATTATACAGTTGGTTTATTCCTTCCAACGATGGAAGGTACCAAAATTTCATTCTTAAAAGCAATACTTTGTGAGGAGAAGAAAGCTTTTAAAAATTAAAGAGATTAAACTAATAGAAATTCCCAACTACCCTGAGATTTCAGTCACGAATCTTTATGAAGAAGCCATGTAAGATTAGGAAGTGGTAGTTTACCTTCCTACCAAGAAACAACTCTCTAATAAACTACCAGAGAGGAACTTCTTCTTTGGTGTTCTTGGTACAGTTAAAGAGGATTATCTTAGAGAAATTATTCAAGAAGCACATAAGAAACGATATTCTATCTCTCCTAAAGACTAGAAGAAGCAAGGCATTCTAATAAGCTCAGCTTGGCTAGAGGAACTTAAGAAGCATCCTTATCTTTCAAGTAAGCTTTGACATATAACTTTGTAGGAAAATCAGGCACTGGTATATATCTTATGAAAGAGCATGCTAAGGTTCATAGAGAGAGAAAGTCACAAAAAATTCATGAAGTGAGCAAGAGACTTTATAAAGATGTTTAAAAGCCAGATGAAATGAACATAGATGCAGGAGCTGGCACAAAGAGAAGAAATATGG
>ARYC01000369.1:0-145711 GCA_000711775.1 Oxytricha trifallax | reverse complement strand
TCAAGTAAGCTTTGACATATAACTTTTGTAGGAAAATCTGGCACTGGCATATATCTTATGAAAGAGCATGTAAAGGTTCACAGAGAAAGAAAGTCGCAGACAATTTATGAGGTGAGCACGAGGCTTTATAAAGATGTCTAAAAACCAGATGAAATTAACATAGATGCAGGAGCTGGCACTAAGAGAAGAAATATGGGCCCAAGCAAGCCATAAGAAGAGGATAAGAAAGAGAAGCCAAACCCCTTTATGGTTTAGTTTAATATGTGAACTTATTCATTCATTTAAATCTAAAACTTATTTATAAACATTCATTCTTCCCTCTCTCGCACAGACTGTTGTCTTATCTACGTTCACTCTCTTACAGCTGCTTTGAATTAAGTCTACTGTATCGATGGGCAAGTCATGCATAAGATGATACAGCAGCAGCTTCTTGTAGTGAGTCTTTATTTAACTCCTGTAGAATTCTATTCCATTAAATTATGGGCTGTAAGGAACGTTGTATACAGGAGTTATGTTTAGCTCTTCATAAGCTTTCTTAGACTCTTTAGTCTTATGAACTGAGAGGTTATCAACAAACAGGATGATCTCTTGGTTACTATACTTCTCTCTGAGCTTATGTAGGAACTCTATATACTACTCTCGCTTATTAGAGCGAGGGTGAATATCATAACTCTCTAGGCCTGAATCTTCACTTATACCAGCTAAAATTGCATGGGTACTACCTTCACTTTTTAATCATAGACTTCTATATTATCATACTTCTTATACCAAGACTTATTAATAAAGGTGTTGAATGTGAATACTGCTTCATCAGCGTGTATGAACTTTATGTTATTAGTAATAGTTGTCTGCATTTAATCATATATATAGTTTAAATTATTACTATAAAATGGCACTGTAAAATCAATCACTCTCTTCACTCTGTTGACAGTCTTGAAAGTAATACCATTTCTTTTATAAATATTGGCTATAGTCTAAGGAGAGATACGCATGTCAGGAAACCTGGTATGAAACATCACAGCTCGCTAGTCTAATGGAAAGTGTGCCCAATACTTCAAAGTCTTCGAGTCGCAGAGGAAGTTAATATGGGCCTGAGAGAACTTTTATTTTCTTGCAGGATGCGTTCAACAACCAGAATTAAAATGCTAAACAGCTAGCAAGCAGTGATACCTAACAGTTGATGCACTCTTGCGTAATAACTTTGCTATTGCTGCATAATTTAGTACAGGTTTGGCTTAGTTTATATTAATACTTGTACCATACCTAAGCTTAAGCAGTAAATCTAAATATTACTCATCATAAATCGACCCTAAATTTCGCTTATTTCTAT
Organism: Oxytricha trifallax; assembly: GCA_000711775.1. Classification (NCBI taxonomy): domain Eukaryota; phylum Ciliophora; class Spirotrichea; order Sporadotrichida; family Oxytrichidae; genus Oxytricha; species Oxytricha trifallax. Next base: position 144,381 of record ARYC01000369.1, on the reverse strand, counting down.
TTCTCATTTAGTAAATTGGCCTAATTTCTCTACTAAGCCCAATAAGACCCCAACTATACCCTACAAATCAAAGCACTTATAAACCTCACTAAGGGGTTTTGGGGTTTTGAATGTTCTTACAACTCTGAAACCTGAGTACTTAAATGAAGTTTTATAAGAAGCTCATAAAAACATCTCTCTTGAAGAAAAAGAGAAGCAAGTAATAAAAATAAGCGACACCTGGCTCTAGGAACTTCAAAGCATCCTTTCATCTCAAGTAAGCTTAGTCTTCTAACTTTATAGAAAAACCTGGTACTGCTATATACTTGATAGAAGAGCGCAGCAAATTAAATAGAGAGAGAAAGTCTCAAGAAAAGCATTAATTGAGTAAGAGACTCTTCATAGATTTAGACATGATTAACATAAAAATGCAGGAGCTGGCACTAAGAGAAGAAAAACATAGCCTCAAGCAAGCCTTAAGATGAAGAAAAGAAAGAGAAGTCAAATCCATCACGGGTAAACTTAACATGTGAACTTATTCATTCATTTTATATATTAAACATTTTTACTTACACAAAACAATCCTTGCTTTTCTAGTTTAAATTCTAATTTTATATTTTGGCAGCATTCTTTATAAAATCTACTGAATCTATATTCAAGCCGAGTATCAAGTAATATAAGAGGTTTATTGTTTAGGCCTATGGATTTCTCAATAATATAATTCGAATAAAATAATGACTTTTAAGGTAAATTAAATTCAGGTGTTATTTTTAATCTTTAATTTTACTTCCTTGAGTCTTTAATTTTATAAACTGTTAAGTATCACAGTTAGAATGATGTTTTTATCAGCATATATTTTCTCTGTTATTGCTAGCTTATTTATATTTTATAAATCGTTGATTTATAAAACGAGGAAGTGTTGAATAACAATCTTCAATAATTCTATTAAGATTAGAATGAATTTAAATTATAAGTTTATGAACATGAGCTTCAGTATTATTGTACCTCTTATCTCAAGATTTTAATATTTAAAAATTGAAAGTAAACATAGCTTTTATCTACATCTGCATTTAATCGATTATATATTTAAATTAATTTTTAAAATGGAACATAACTACTTAAATTCATTTTTAATATCTTGTAAGATATACAACTTAGATTAAGCAGAGATTTTTAGCTCAGGAATTAGGCGATGAAACATTTCAGGTAAATAAGGGTGGGAGAAATATGCCCAGTAATTTAGAGTTTTATAAATAATAAGATAATCAATTTGCCTCTATTAAAAATTAAGGTCTCTTAGGCTTTTTTATGTTTTTCATCTTTAATTTAAATTCTAAAAGATATAGAGAACGCACAGTAGAGGAAGATTTATGTAGAAGCTTTGATATAGATGAGTAATATACAATACGCTTGAGTTATTCACTATTATAATTACGTCTATTAAGCAACTTTAATAATTAATTTATTTTATTCAATTTCATTAACAGATCTCAACCCTAACATATATCAAAATGAGTTATTATTATTATTATTATTATTATTATTAATATCATAATCCTTTACATAAACTCTTTAAAAGTCGAGTATAATATTTTATTTTAAATAAAAACTCAATCAAATTTATTTAAGGGTCTTGGGGTTTAAATTCTTACTATAAATAATAAAATAATATTAAAATTAAAAATTTTTTATAATTATTATAATTTACTCTTGCCCTGTGCCCAGTTTATCAAAACCCTTTTAAATATTGGAACCCAAAGTTTTAAGACCAGCCACAATCTCCTTCTGTCCTTTAGCTATTTCATTAAGAATTTCGTACTTGCCAGGAACCTTGGTCTCACTCACTATTACAATTTTTATAAAATAGGAAGCTTATATTTTATTATAATTATTCTATAAATTACTAATTTATTTTTAATAAAATATAATTATATTCTTCTCCTCGTAAATAAAATAAATATGTACTTTTAAATGATTGTTGAAATATTTTTTATTAAGAATATATTTATTTTTTATATTTCAGTAATTTAATTTATTTTTAGAGGATATATTAATTTTAACTCTCCTTAGATTACCCTTGAATCAAATATTAAAAAATTATTATAAAATTTATGATTTAAAAGTTAATGGTAATAAAACTGTGTAATACTCATAAGCAATGTGTTTTAATTTATCCAATTTTTGATGAAAAATTGGATCAAAAATTATACTGATTTAATTTATTGATCTAGATGACAACAACGATTTATTTTTACCATAAAAAATAAAAAAAGCCATTCAAAACTCTAAACCCTTTAAGTAGTTAATTTGATTGATAAAAGAAGAAAATTAGAGCATACTTTATTTAAACTTAAATAAGTATTGAATGTACTGTAAATTAGTGCATGCAATTGGTATTTTACTTTTACTATTTAATCAAACAGTATTCTAACATCATGACACAACTTTCTATACTTCATTCTCCTTATAATTTACAATTTATTCTATTTAAGGAAATGAAATATGGTTAGCACTTCATTCAATCTAAATGAGACTTAACTTTAGCAACAATGAAAAATGATGGTGCGTGAAGAGTTCTCATAAAGATCTACAAGAGACATCATTTGAAGTCTCTGTTAACAAAATAGATATTAATAATAGAAAAAATGTACACAATGTGTTGTAGACAGAGGAAAAAAATGTTTTGTACTAGTTCAAATTCATGGAATTACTACTTAAAGTTCAAAGTACAATGCAAAAAGATAAAAAATAGAAAGTAGAAGTTTTTATAAACTTTTTAATCTTGTATCATCAGCAATCAAATTATGGTTGAGTTTAATAAAGTTTTATTTTTTATTTAGATGAAGTTTCTACTAGATATGATTTCAATTAGGATTTTTCATTATTGTACTTTAAGTTATTAAATATAACGTAACTATCAAAATTCATATTTTTAGACATAACATATTCCATTTTTAGACATAGATAAATTAATATCTAATTAAATGAAATTTTTAGTTCGAAGATTGAATATAAATTCCTTAATAAACTGAAGAACTGGAATTATACTTTTGAGTGGTCTGTGAAAGCGATTTTGCTAAATATTAAGTTCGCATAGGTTTATGAAGGTACATTAAAATGAAAAGTTTACAGAATACTTAAAGAATATTAATACTGATAAAAAGTTGACTGCTTTGAGTGCCATAAGTAGTATTCCAAATAAGAAACTATAATTAGCATCCATTAACAACTAACAAAAGGAAAAAAAAATTGAAGATTATGACAAGCATCTAAAGCTAATTAATAACTAAAAATAAGAAAGATAAAAAGGAAAATGTTAGAGTATACGATAACAGCCTGTAACTTCTTAGCACAAATATTACTAAATTCATCATTAGAATATAAACAACTAATTCTTGTTCTTGATTTAGACATTTCAAATCTAACTAATTTAAAAAATTCTTTTATTAAAAGTTATTAATAATCGACATTATTATTACAAGTTCAATCTCATCAAATATCTCTTAAATTATGATAAATATTCCATACACTCCACATTAAGTTTCAATAAGTGTGATTGCATTATTAATATAGATATTATATTCCTAGTCTAGGATTATAATACATTTAGGCTCGCACTCTATGATTATTACTCAGATATCTAATAAGAAATTAATTAAATTATATAGATTAGATTAATAACAACACAGACTATAAAATGAATTAAGGAGATTCATAAGTTAGGGTTTTAAACATAGATTGGAAGCCAGAAAAATAATGATTTATTTTTCACCATTAATAGTGGCAATTATTTATTTCATCAGTGCCTCTAAGTGAAGAAATCAAAGGTTGGAATTGTTAAGTTAACTCGTAGTTATTTAATTTTAAACTGAAGAGGTAGTGACAACTAGTGAGATTTTTGGGAAATTTGAAGCCCTAATAATTAAGATTAATTTAAATCTTAAATATTACAACTCTATATCTAAAAAAATACTAAAGCAGCTTATAGATAAAACAAGGGTCATTCAATTAATGAAATGATGTCAGAATAAGTGACAATTATGCCAAAATCACACAACACAATCATACATTTACATTTTATTTATAGAATGGTAATTAAGTAAATTAACTTAAAACCTCTAATAAATGGCTTAAAAACAAGTTTTACTGATTAAATTTGATGCATTACTATAATTTTCATAATAGGATTTGTTCATAGACCCAATTCAACAAATTAATGTAATCAAAGAACTAATAAACTTAATTAAGGGGTTTTGTGGTCCTGATTGAGAAAGAGTAAGTCTTTTTCCTTTGAAAATGACGAAAATATATTTAAAATGGAGAATTCTTAAGTAGTGATCAATCGTTTTAATGGAATAGCAATTTAGCAGAAGATTTAAAAAAAATTAAATCTTTTTGTTAAAGTTTAAAACTGATGTAGGACATTAGCGAAACGATTAGAGACAATGAATCATCCTGCAGGAAAAACCTTTTACAATGTATCTAAGAGAAAGCTTTGTATATTCCTGCATTGAATGCAATTGATCTTAGCAAATCCACAAAAAGCAAGATTGTTAAAAATCATGAAAAGAGAACAATTATATTGGAAACGACTACAGGAAGAAAAGTAAATTAAAAAAGGAAGATAATTTTTACTAGGTGAAAAAATCAAATAAATGAAACAATATTATAATTAGAATTATTAAGTTTATAATTTCTAATTTATACTTTTTTTATATTTATTGAATTGATTAGATACTATTTTATTATTTGTAAAAAAATAGTAAATGCATTTACCATTATTTTTCCTATCTAACCTAATTTAACTTAATCATATTTGAATTTAATTACATCTTATTTACTAATTTATTTTTAAAAAAATAATTTCAAGTCCTTTTAAAAACATTTTATTCATTTTTGAATCTTTGCTTGTGTTCCAACCGGATTTTGAGAAGATCCTGGTACATTAGGCACTTTCTCCTCCTCTTCGGCAGCCTAAAAGTCTTAAGGTTAATATTCAAATTTTTTTTCCATTTTTATTGCTAAAATACCTTTTTTTATTTTTAAAATTTTAAATTAAATTAATTTGAATTGATTAAATCTACATAATGATAATTTTACCAAAATAAATGATAAATATTGGAAATTAAATATCAACATTTTTCCTAAAGTTTGTTTTATTTTTTTTAGAATTATTTATTATCTAAGTATATTATTTTGAATTGATTAATTACTAAACTTATTTTTACTTGGTACTATTTTAGGGGGTTGAAGAAGACTTGCTGCAGCTTTTTCATTAATTTTAAAACCTAAATCGATTACAACTATAAAATATTTATAATTTAAATAATGAAACAATTAATTTTAATTGGAGTTAAAAATAAGATATTTATAGGGAGGATCTTAGTATTTGGTTTATTATAGGATAAAATTATTATCAAAAAAATTATTCTTTTACTATATTATTTTGAAAATTAAATTCAATAAACTCCTTTGAATCAAACAAATTTAATGCACATGAAATTATTAATTAATTTTACATTTCGTTAATTTAATTAATATTTAAAGTGATTCTATATTTATCATCTACGAAATTAAAAACTTAAAAACAAGTTATACCTATTTTTTTTTTATAAATTACTAAATTATATATGAGAATTTGTTTATTAAAATGGGTTGTTATATATAGTTATTAGTTAGTTTAACAAATTCTACTATTAAACTTTAAACAAATTTTATTTGCTTATCTTAAAGCAATAATTCAGAATTTTAGGGAATTCTTAATTTTTCAATTTTTTAATATAGATTTTAATTTGTTTAAACAATTTTAAATATTCAAATTACATTTTATTAAAATAAATTTTAATTTGTTTATTTTAATTTATACAATTTTGAGAAATAGCTAATAAAAGTATTTTCTCAAACATTTATATGTAATATATATTTATCAACCTTAAATGTCATAAGATAAGATATTTACTTACTGTAGTAAATTTTAGAATTAAATTTTTAGTAAATATTTAAAATTAAATTATTAAATATTCTATATAATGCTTTATAGAAATTTGAAATGAGGCTTAAGCAAGGCAAATAGTATTATTATTAGTTTTTACTTCAACCTTTTAATTTTCAATCAATTATTCAACCCTCCCTTAGAATCATATCTTCATGTATAAAGCTTAAATTCAATTAAAAAATATATGGCAAATAAATCACATATAAAAATCATTAAAAAAGACATAAATTTATATTAATTTTAATATTTTTAATTAAAATCTTTTATGTTTAAATTACTAACTTAATCTTTTCTCTGTTCAATCTATCCTTCTCATCATTGTATTTGAGTATCTAGATAGGACTCATTAATTTATAAAAATTAATAAAAATATAAAACTTTAAGTAAAATAAAAAATTTAAATTCAATATCACTAATTTGCATTAAATAAAAAATGCATGGATAAAAATTGAGTTAATAAAATAAACTAAATTAAATAAAATAAAATAATATGAGATAAGAAAGTATAAAATTTATTTTATTTTATGAATTGTATCAAAGAAAAATTAAGATATTAAAAAATTACACAAAGAATTAAATACTTATAGATTTTAATATTTATACCTATGATAATTATGTACAAAATAATATTGCTCAGTTTAATTTAATTTAATTTGAAAATTATTTTATAAATTAAAATAATTTTGTCTTTGTCTTTGTTTTGGATAAGCTTACAGATATATCATAAATTAATTTCGCTATATATGACTAATAAGAAATTCAGATCTGATATTTTAAATTTAAAAAAAAGTTTTAAAAAAATCTTTAAGAAATAAAATATAAAAATTAATATTTTAATCTAAGTTTGTATCATATATTTTTCAAGCTTTGATAGTATTTACATTTAATCAGCACTCAAAAATTGAAAACCTAACTCTGCATCAACTTATCTTCCTATATTTTTAAAAGAAAAACTTTATATTTAATACTTAATAAAAATAGTCATAGATATTATCTTATTAAAAAGACCAATTATTTTATAACTTTAATTATTATTGTTTACAATAATAATTAGTAATCAATATATAGATTTAATAATGTTTAGAAATAATAAAATCCAATTACAAATTTTAAAGATATTAATTTTTTAAGAAAATTCATTTAAATAGTAAAAATATATAAGTTTATTATTGGAAAAATTTTGTCTCGATTTTAAATTATTTTACAAAAATAAATGTTTACTAGCATTCAGAGTCCCAATCGAAACCAAATAATAATAATAATTTAAATTAATAAATTAATTATTTAAAAAATAAGATCTTAATTATCTAGAGTAATCGAATGATAATAAATAATTATTGATCATTATCAATTAGATTCAAACATTTAATTTTAATCCTTTAATTTCAGAACATTTTTAATTAAAAAAATAGACTTAGATCTCATTCATATATTGTTGAATCCCTATAATATATATTCTTTTAAAATTATTTGTAATAAATAAATAAATTTTAAAAAGTAATCATTCCTTTGAGTTTATTAACATTAAATTTTGCTCAATATTTTTAACTATAATATATGGGTAACTTAGAAAATAATATATTTATAACAGTTTTATTTATAAATCATTTACATGTCATGATAAAAGCTAATTAAACTTAAAATTTAGTTAGTTCAATTATTAATTAAGAGATAAACATCTAAAGCTTTTAAGATCTATAAAATATCAAATTATAATGATATTGATGGTGTTAAAGCTGCAAAAATTAATTACAAATTTTAAAAATTCATGGGAGACATTTTATTTTCGTTTTTAATGAAATTTTATTTCTTTTTGACTTTAGATTAAATTGAAAAGTGTAGCAATGATTGTCTAATTAAAATTTTTATTCTAACAATATTATACAAGAAATTTTTGCTTTAATTGCTCCCAAAACAACTTAATTCTTTAAAAGATTCTCAAATATATATTTGCTCAAATACATATTATTCTGTAAATTTTCCCTTTTAACATCATGAATGATTCGCCAATTTACACCATTATCTTAGCATTTTGTAATTATGGTATTAAACTACTTATCTTTGAAATAAAAGAATTAAAAATTTTATAATAATAAATTATTTCTCATCTTAAATATATTTAAAACAATCGAAGTATTGTGAATAAATTCGATAATATTTTGAGATTTAGAACGTCATTTTAAATTTTTTGTTATTGTTCTGATTCTTTAGCAATTCTCGCTTTGCCAACTGGTGACTGAAATCCTGAGGTTAATAAACTACTTTTCTCTACATTTATATTATAAACTTAAATTTAAAAGAAATCATGCTTAATCACTTTAGTTTTTTATTAAAATTTCAGCAAATTATTATTAATAAAATAATTAAATTCTAGTATAATTATGTTGCTATAATTTAATTATAATTTGTTACTATATAATATTAATTGCAATAATAGCTTTCCTTATTTTATGAGCGTATTTATAATATAAAAATTAGAAATTAAATTAGGATCTTATTTATTACATGTAAAAGCACCTAAAAATATATAAATTAAAATTTATTTAATTATTACACATTAGAAAAATTACAGTAAATTCAAATTTGTGAGAAAACAAAATTATTTTTACAGTTATAAATTTACTCATTTAAAATTCAAGCAAGCATGATTCAAACATAAATTCTTAGTTAATATTCAAGTAAAAAATATATATAATTTAAATACATAGATTGACAAATAATGTTTGCATAAAACATCTATAAGAAGCTTATTTTGAATGAAATGGAAAAATTTATATTATATTCATTTGAGAAAAAAAAGTTTTTTTTAGAAAATAAGGAAGTTTGACGATTGAAATTAAATAAATTGAATTATTCTCTACCTTTTTCTAAGTGATAATAAAATGGTCATATATTATTTAAAAATAAATTCAAATTTAAAATCCCCATTAAGTACCATAGCAAAAATAGCACCATTTTAAGCAAGTAAAATTAGATTTAATTAAATTTACTAAATATTTATAGCCATAATATTAGATTTTGATTTTTTCCAATATTTTATTTAAAAATACTTAATTCTATAATTTATTTAAACACCTTGATAAGATACTTAATTTTATATACTGTTGTAATCAATATATTAATCATTTATTTATTTATGCTTATCAATACTATTTTATATCATTACAATAAAATAAAATACATAAAATTTTTCTAAGAAAATTTACAATTTTGTCACATTAATAATCTCCTAATTGAATAATAATTATGACTTTCATAATTTTATTTAAAATAGAATTCAATGAATAATATATTAAAATATAAAACTAAAATAAATGTATACATTAAACTTCAAAATATCCTAATTTATATTTATAATTTTAATTTTCATTATCATATGAGTGAGATAAAAGTGAAAATTAAATTCACGCATAAATACATTAAATTTAACTGATGAGTATCTATAATTAATCATGCTTATGAAAAAGTTATAGTTTATTATTTTTAAAAAATTAAGCAAAAATATCTAAATTTTATATCAAAGTTTCATCTCTACTATAAATTAATTGGGGAAAAAAGTATAGTTTGCATTAAAGATGGTTAAAAAAATCATTCAATTTTGTTTTATGATGTGAATAAAATTAATACAAGTTATAAAAAAAATTATGATATAATTTTCAATATTTATACTTATTTTTAAAGCAATAAGCTAGAAGTTTTGAAAAGAAAGTGAAATTTTAAATGTAATTAAAAATTTGTATATAATGGTTGATTGAGCAATAAAAAGAATTAAGAATATAAGAGAACATGCAATTTTAGTGCTAATTGTTTATATAATTTCCGGATGGTCTGTTAATGAATCTCTCTAAAATATTTTGACTTCCATCGTTATACTTATAGCTTCAATTTTGATTAAAAATCAGTTCAAGACGATGCAATAACGTCCAGTTCCAGCCTCAAATGGCTAATAAGCTCTCTTCTATTGATCCATTTACCTGATAATCTTAATTAATTTAATAAAAATAGAGATTTAATTAATTAATATTACTATAAATTAAATATGGACTTCTATTAAATGAAATCTCTTAAGAGAAATTTAATTATCATTAACTTTATTACTATTCTAGTTAAAAATAATATAGTTTAATAAATAATCATAATTTTAATTAAAAAATTACATAAATGGGGTATAAATGAAGGCTTATATATGCCTGATTTAAAAATGGGCTTATAAGGCTTTGAAGGTTCGAGGAGGCCATGTTTACAATGTTTTCAGCTATTTAAGTCTCATTTTTACAGATATAAGACATTTGAAGATAGTTAAAATATCTTGGGCTTATTGATAAATAACTCATACAGATATCTTATCTTAGAATAACTTAAACTCATTAATGCCCTTATTAATTCTTTCTTGTCTTAATTGTTTTTTTAGTCCAATATATTCAAAATCTTTATTAAACATATAATTTCAGTTATTTTTCAAAAACTTTAGCTTATCAACTTAATAAAGCATCTTTTATAGTATAAATTATATATTTAATATGGCATAAAATCATTTTGATGATATAAATGATTTTATGTTAAATAAAACATGATCATTCGATAAATTAAAAACAAAAAACTTAGAAAATCTTAAATGACAATTAACTTAATGGAAATTAAAAAGCTTCAAAATATCATAGTTTACATCTAATGAAATTGCTATCAGATCACCATGGAGCTGGTTTTCTGATTTCTAGGTGTGCCTTAACATGCTCTCCAAGAGCAAGAGAATATTTGTAAAAGTTTACAAATCTTTTGACTACTTCTTCAATTTGTGCTTTTACTGGACAGATTTCATTCAAGAATAAACTGTAGGCAAAAGCTGCTAAGGCGAAATCAGCAATTGTTATTCGATCTCCAACGATGAATCCTGTCGTGTTGCCCTCAAGTCTCTTATCGAAAATACTAAAATATATTATTAATAATATTATGAGAAAGCAGCAATAAATTGAAAACCCTAATCCCCTTTAGTAATATTTTTTGAATTAATAGTTTATGAGATATTGTGAATATATTATATATTGAATTTTAATGAATTAGAATTACTAAATTAATTTTACATTTGGATTGTACTTGGCATCTCAAGAGGGATTAAAATCTCATTCTTAAAAGCCTTATTATATGAAAAGAGAAAAAGTTTAAACTAATGAAACAAAATGATTCAGATTCATAGAGATATTAATAAGAACCATCTTAACTTACCCAAACGTTTGAACAATAGTTTTTTGTTGTTCCTGTAGCTAAAATTTGAATTCATTAAAGCAACTTATTAAAATATTTAAAACAGAAAAGCTATAGAATTTCTACTGAAAAAAAATAAAATGATAAATTTAATCAGCAATTTGCTCCATGAGAAGCGGGAGCAATCATTCATATCAAGCAACCATTAATTTTAACTTGAGATATTTATCTGAAATATATCTATATTTTACGTAGAAGTGCAGAAAAATATAAAATACCCAATAATTTAAATGACCATGAATAAAAAAAAGGATTTGCTTAAAAGATATGTGTTCACCCCGAGGTACCTCCCCCACCCTCCCCAGTCCCTAAACGAGGTACCTCCCCCCCCCCTCCCCCCACCTTAAAATGAAGTCCCCCTTATATTCCCCACTTTAAATGAAAAAACATATTCCCAAGGTATGAATCGACTCACTTGTGACATCTCACTCTCCTTATAATATTTACTCTTAAATGAAATAAATTTTTCTAAAATCTTTAATATCATTATTATAGCTATGTTGATGTTATATTTAATTTTTGGCAACTCTCACTTCGTCTGTCAAATATTTTAGAGATATACTCCAGTCGGAAAATATTTTTCAATTGAGTTTAGATTATCTAGAATTTTTGCAGATTTTATTGATACAATAGATTATACACATAAAAATTACAAAAATCTTTTTCAACCTAAATCTACTTCATTCGATTTTAATATAAAAATTAGCATGAGTAAATTTTACAAAATACTCATTTACTGTCTAGAATAAAAACTATTATTTCATAATTTATGAATAAATTCAAAATTATTATTCAAAATGTTGAATTTATTCATAAATTATGAAATAATAGTTTTTATTCTAGACAGTAAATGAGTATTTTGTAAAATTTACTCATGCTAATTTTTAAATTAAAATTGAATGAAGTTGATTTAGTTTGAAAAAGATTTTTGTAAATTTTATGCATATAATCTATTGTATTAATAAAATCTGCAAAAATTCTAGATAATCTAAACTCAATTGAAATATATTTTCCGATTGGAGTATATCTCTAAAATATTTGACGGACGAAGTGAGAGTTGCCAAAAATTAAATATAACATCAACATAGCTATAAAAATGATATTAAAGATTTTAGAAAAATTTATGTCATTTAAGAGTAAATATTATAAGGAGAGTGAGATGTCACAAGTGAGTCGATTCATACCTTGGGAAAATGTTTTTTCATTTAAAGTGGGGAATATAAAGGGGACTTCATTTTAAGGTGGGGGGAGGGGCGGGGGGAGGTACCTCGGTTTAGGGACTGGGAGGAGGGGTGGGGGGAGGTACCCCGAGGTGAACAGATATGATTATGGGACATAGAAAGGCATGAGTCGAAGAAATAATGAGATGGCGAAAACCTATTACGATTCATTTCCTTTAAGGAATCACTCATTTGTTTAAATCTAAATCCCTATTAAATATCTTCTCTTAGACAGACCAATGCCATAAAAATTTTTGAAAATAGGATCGCATTTTTTATAATGATCTACTTGCTATTATCTCCAAATATTCAAAAGGAAGTACAATATCTCAACGTACCCATTTAACTACAAATCTAACTTAATACCAGTGAATTAAGACTACATTTAATATTAAAAAATAAAATTTTCTTTAATCTAACATGTCTTAATCTCTTGTTTCTGTTGTTTCTGGATAATTATGATCTATATTTAAGATAAATGATAATTAATATATTCTATATCTCTATTTAATGCCAAATCTGTATATATTGCTCAATTTTTAAAAATAAAAATCAAAAATATATGGTTTTAACTCATTAAAATTATGGATGAAATCAATAAATGATTAGTGTAAAATTATAAACTATTTTATTTTCATATAAACTTACTTGAAGGAAATAGGAATTTTTAATCTAGGTAGAGTGTTGTAGTAGAAATTAGCTAATAGAGCAGCTTTAGTCTCTTCATTTGGGTTGAAAGCAGCTTTATACAAGGCATTAAAATTATCGTTGACACTATCAAGGATTGAGTCGACTAAATAAGCATGATAGGCATCTTCTGGGTAGTAGTTCAAGGCGGTACCAAGATATCTCAAGATTGCGTTTGATTCAAAATTAAATATAAATTTAAGAATGTCCTACTTAAATCTAATTAATAAAATTTCTTTTTAAATAATCAAAACCCCAAAGACCCTTAATGAGTTTTATACGTGTTTTGATTTATATAAGTTGTGTTGGGGATTAGAGTTTCTTTGGGTAATGAAGAACTATTTTTATTCTGATATATAATATTAAAAAAATATTTTTTAGAGAGAACTTTTCTTGCAGATCTTTTGTATAAAGATGTTTAGAAATATGAATGAGAACTTTTAAAGGAAATATCTTAAATTATAACATACCTTTCTATGTTTTTCAACTTTTTCATAAATGATCAATTTTATCAATCATATTTAAGAAACTATATATTTAATTCATTAATAATTTTTGGCATTAAGGCAAAAACCATTTTAAAAAATAAGGTTTTATAACTAAGTACTTTTTATTTATGCTATAATATAGAATTAGCATCTTATTCTCAGTGTTTATTTTAAACAGTATTAGCATAGTTTTCAGGCATTATTAAATATAATACTCCAAATATAGGAGAAATAAGAAATTTTAAAGTTAATAATTTATTCATTTGACCCATAAATTTGAGATAAAATGAGCAGAGATGTATTTCAATCTCAAATAATGTATTTCAGGAATAAATAACAAATAAATCATCTATTTAATATAGATATCTTAAAGGAGGTCAATTAAAATGTCTATTATAGAGAAATATATTAAAGTTGTAAACAAGTTATAGATATGGATCTTTGCAATTTTGACAATAGTTCCATTAAATAGTGCTTAATTATTCAATAATTTAATTAGGAGGGCCTCTTAATAATGTTTTAATTTAATTAGGAGATGATAATTGAGTTAAAAACAATATTAGGAGCACTTAAATTTAAAATTAAAAAAATAGTTATGCTCCTAATAAAGTTAAAACTTAATTTGAAGGATCTCCTAAAATACAAAACTATATTGGGAGTATATAAATTATGAAAATAAGAACCTTCAAACAATGAATTTGAAATTTTGAAGAAATATCACTTTTTTGATTAAATTAAACAAACAATATCGATAATTTAAAGATTGCATGAAATTTTATAAATAATAATTGATCAAATCAATTTCTTAAGAGTCTATAGTTGCAAAAATTGAATCATATTGAATTACTCATACAAAAAATGAAAATACAATGAAATTAGGAATCTAAATCTCAATCAACCCAAAAGAAACTCAAATCCCCAACACTACCCATAGCAATCAAAACACATATAAAACTCATTAAGGGGTTTTGGGGTTTTTGGATTTTGAAAGTATTATTTGATTGTATATACATTTTTCCGTTCGTTTCAACGCCTGGAAGCTGATCAAATTCAAACTTGCCTGTCCCTTTGAGTTATGCCAAGTCAGCATATGAATAGTTAATCTCTTAATATTCGACTTTAGTGTATGAAAATAGCATTCTTATGGCTTCACCTCTGGAATGAAAATTCAGATAATGAAGTTTGTAAGTTTGTAAGACATTTTTTGGAAATATATTTTTATAGTTAGTAATTAATTTACTTAATTCAAAAAGATAATGTATTTACAATTTGAGTGAATCAAAATCAAAATTTTATTTTAAATTTATGGGGAAAGTATCCTGCTCCGAAATGGTATTTAATTACCCGTCTTATCGTTTTTAATACAACATACCTGATGCTGATTTAAATTTAATGGTTTAAAATTCTTAAAATACAAACAGTTCTGGAAATTATTAAATCAGCGATTTATGAGTTTATTTAATATATATACTTTGAAAAAAAATTTTCAAATATTTCCTTTCATTAATTATTTTCAAATCACAACTTTAAAAGCTCTCATAGTTATAATTATACTTTATTATCAAATATCCCAACTATTAAGATACATTTTATTCCTTAAATTAAAAATTAATCAAATATTATTAAAATGAATTATATTAAGCCTTTTATTATAAATCAAAAATTTTTAATAGAAAAATTAGGGTTTTAAATATATTTTGATAATATTATTATTGGTAAAATGTTATTTGATTGGGATATATTTTTCTTATTTATTCAATTTGATTTTATAATTAACTATTTTAAACTAAATTTTTTCTTCAATTTCATAAACCGATTGCAACTTTTTTGAATATCAATTTTAAATTCTTAGATTTAATAATCTTTATTTATGCTATATATATAAGGAAGAATTTTTTTAGCGTAAGAGTAATTTTAAATAAATATAGAATTTACATTTAAGGTTTGATAAAATACATAAAAATTACCAATAAGGGAAAATACAATGAAAATAAGCTATATTGAAATGAAAATTTCTCGAAACCTATTTATCGAAAGCTTACAAGATATTCTGACTGCATTGATTCAGCGCCTATGCGCTGATTTTTATTTAGCGCATATGCGCTGAATTAAATCGAGGGCACGGCAGGTTTTTTTAAGGCCAAAGATGCGTTCTTAATTCAATATGTCCCTTTGGACTTAGGTTGCTTTAATTATTAAATTCTTAATTAATAATATTATTTTTAGTAATATAATTTTAATTTTTAATAAAAAATTAAATATTTTAACCTTAATGAAATTTCTCATTAAAGAAATCACATTAGTGATAACTTTTAAATTTAATAAATTGCGTAAATTTAAAAATTACTAAAAATAATATTATTAATTAAGAATTTAATAATTAAAGCAACCTAAGTCCAAAGGGACATATTGAATTAAGAACGCATCTTTGGCCTTAAAAAAACCTGCCGTGCCTCGATTTAATTCAGCGCATATGCGCTAAATAAAAATCAGCGCATATGCGCTGAATCAATGCAGTCAGAATATCTTGTAAGCTTTCGATAAATAGGTTTCGAGAAATTTTCATTTCAATATAGCTTATTTTCATTGTATTTTCCCTTATTGGTAATTTTTATGTATTTTATCAAACCTATTAAATGTAAATTCTATATTTATTTAAAATTACTCTTACGCTAAAAAAATTCTTCCTTATATATATATATATATATAAAATATTTCTTAATTATGTAAATAATTTCAACACCCTATGTCGTTTAAATAGACTCTCTCTAAACAATCTTTAAAGGATACTATTACTTTATATACTACTGTCTTTCAATATCTTATTTATATTAAGAATCTTACTAATTCTATCTTTATCTTAATTCATATAATAATGAAAATAAAATTCTATTTAATTATACTAATAAACTTTAAGTTTTACAAAGCTAAATTTCTTTAAATAATTTAATTAGGTTTTTACATACCAAATAGAACTAATTGTATTATTATATTGAATAAAGGAGCAAAATTAATTCAATATATTGTAAATATAAGAAAATTTTCGTTTCAAATTATTATTAAAATTTAGTTGTAGATTTGAACAAAATCTGTATTCTTTTGAATATACTCTAATTATTAGTAAATTCGAATTTTAATGTATTAATTATAAACCTGCTATACTTATAGATTGATAAGATCAGATAGTTTTAATTTTATTATATCTGAAAAATATTACTGCTTTTTTCACTAGATTTCCATTATTTATAATAAATGATATTTTCATGGTTTTTATAGCTCTTAAAGTTATAAAATTAACGGATTCCCATTTAAATTTTATTAGATAAATCAAAATCAGAAATAAAATTGCTATGAGAATTTAGTTCATAATTTAACATTTAATAAAATAATTGTCTGTTTATAAAATTAAATCAAAAGTATATTTGCAAAATTTACAGATTAAAATGGATGAAAATTAAAGCTTAAATATAACAACTGAATAGTAAATTTAATAGATTTTATATTTTTATAATCTAAATTAAAAATTAAAGAATATATTTTAAATAATATCTTTAAGTCGCAAATATTTTAAGTATAAAAAAATGAAGATTTAATCATTCAATTCTTTAATTTAATATTGAATCTAAATATTCTATTGTTTTATAAATTCTTAATAAAACATTAATTTGATCATAATAATTTTTTTGTTTAATCAACAATACTTAATAAATGTTTCTAACTAATTTATGCCAATTAAACTCTTAAATAAAAAATGAAATTCTTATTAAATTACAATATTTTTAGATCCAAAAAATATTAAATATATAATTTCTACTTCTCAATAGTACCAGAATAATATCAATTCTTGGAGGAATAAATATTAGTTCTATTAGAAAAATTTATTATTTTATTAAGAAGTTTTTTTCTAAAATCGTTAACAACAATCTCGAATAACATAACATATTTACTGATTAATTTATCAATAAAAAACCTTTGTCTGATTAAGAGTGAAAATCAAGTCTCTCTTTCTAACAGTATCATGAGAATAAGATCATATATCCTTAATAATTAACTATAATTTTTACTGTAATATAATTATACTAGAACATTATTATTTCCTATAAATTATTATTTGCTATATTGTTAATCCATATTATATTTCTGGTAGTAAATTTGTTATATATTATTTTTATTGAAGCATTCAAACTCATATACGATCACAATTTCTTTAAAAAAAGTTTAGTATTTGGTTATAAAATTGAATAAAATAAAATTTAGGTAACTTAAATTAATTCTAAAAATGAACTGGAAAAAATTCCCTAAACTTACAAATTTTAGATAAAATACTTCCACTACTTTAGTTGATTAAATTATTCGGATCATTCTTATATATTATATAGATGGATTAATAAGTTATAGAAGCTAGTAAGCTTTAAAATCAGTTTTAGAGATTGAGAATTTATTGAAATTTAGAGGGGGGGAAGTTTCCTGCCCCAAAATTTTATATGCACCCTAGTGGGGAAGTTTCCTGCCCCCAAAAAGGTAGTTTCCTGCCCCATCCATAAAAACATGTAACTTTTTAAATTTTCAAAGAATCTTTATCATCAATAATGATGTAGTTTTTTTTTAATTTAGCTTCAAACATCATTTCTACCTTGATAATTAATTTCAAAGTTAATGAAAATTATTTTAATTATTAGTAAAAACACTAATTTTAGCCTTGTTAATAATATATAATTTGATAAAGAATAA
The DNA here is from genome assembly GCA_000711775.1 of Oxytricha trifallax. Classification (NCBI taxonomy): domain Eukaryota; phylum Ciliophora; class Spirotrichea; order Sporadotrichida; family Oxytrichidae; genus Oxytricha; species Oxytricha trifallax. The sequence continues at coordinate 126,019 of ARYC01000369.1, read as the reverse complement.
TTATGTACCTTGAAAATTATATAATAATAAATGTTGTATAGTACATGATTATGGTAATTGAAATTGAAATTTATTTTTTTCTATTAAAATTATTGCAAAAAACATAAAATTTAATGTTGGAGGCAGGAAACTTCCCCCCCCCGAAATTTATGAATATAGTAGAAGCCTCTCTTTATTATTTTATGGACTAAAATTATTTTTTAAATAATTCAACACAAATATTGTCAAGAAATAAAGCATATTATAACTACAAGATTAAAACATTCCATAGATATATGTTATTTTCTATTTAAAGCTTATCACTTAAGAATTTCAACTCTTATTTTGGAGAATATCGAATTATAAGAAGAAATTTTTAGAAACTTTGTCACATATAAATAAAATTTATCTCAAATTGTTTATATATCATTATCTATTTCAAGAAAATAAGTGGAAAATGAGAAATGCATTTAAATGTAACTTAACTGAATTGAATATATGATGAAAAATTTAATATATCATAAATTATGAAATTAAAAGTTAATATGGTTAAGTCAAGTTGAAAGTTAATTTATATATGTTTTACTATAAAATCAATTAAAAGTAAGATTTATAAATTATTGATTGTCTTAAACAAAATTATATTAATTAATTCATTGAGAATATTATAAATTTAAATCGTCATTAGAAAACTGTAATATCAATCGTCATTTTTGACAATAGATTTGAAGATTCTTATATTCTGACTTGTTTCAAAGTTTTATATTATTAGTTTTACATTTTTGTGGCGTCTCACTATTTCGGCTATAGACCATATTAGAATCATTTCTTGATTTAAATGATCTTGCGGTTCTATCTAGGAATAATTCCGAAGACATTTGAAATCCCGAAGACCCTTCATAAGTTTAATTTATTATTTATTAAAAAATTTAATTAGCATAAACTTCAATAATTTATTTCTTGGGTTTTAAAGTAACGTAAATACTAAAAAAGTTTTAATTAATTTATCTATGTTTAAAAATCTCAACAAAACTTTTTCCATCATGAGATTATCTTTAAAGTTAATTACAAATATTTTTTATGTAAGTCAAATCATTAACATTTTTTTTATTTTGGTAAAGATCTAATTCATTTTATGTCTTATAAAATATGTTTTTATCTTTACTTATTTAAAATACTCCAATATATTTTAATTTAAACATTTTTAGTTTTTCAATGTCACTTTTATTTTGGGGTACTTCTCCATTCATTTATTTGATATTCTAGCCTTAAATTTCATTGATATCTCCATATTATTTCTCCTCTTATTTGAGAATATACTATTTACCAAGAACATACCAAGCACATATGCCTATATTTTTATAATATCTTGAAAAATATTACAACTTATATGAAAGAAGAAAAATATAATACAATAATATCAATTTCTATGTATAAAAGAATCTAATTAAATATAATAGTAAAAAAATATTAAGCAAACTTTTTTTTAAAAAAAGTATAACAAATGTGGAAGATAATTTTTTATATCTTTTAAACTGTTCAATTACTTATATTTTAAAATAGCATAAGGATAATATTAAAGGTGTTTCTTATAAATTTTTATTTTAATTTATTAAACTATTTCTTTGAAAAAATATTGAATGGCAAAATTTTTAGTGTTAGAAGCTTATTATTTCACTATCAATTGAATCTATTATGTTTTAAGAGTAGTTTTTTCCATAGAAAAGATAACCAAAATTTTTGTTGAGTAATCACTATACTTTCTTATACCATAAAGAATATTGTTAACGATTTAATAATAAATTTTTACATTACACTTTACTCTTTTCACTTAGATCATTTTATGTAAATTTTAAATATTAGTGCTGATTTATTAGAGCAAAACTTAGCATTATTCAATTAAATATACCAACATTTATATATTTTTTTTTTAACTTTAATTTTTATTAAAATTTTTAATATAATCATTTTTTTCTTATGATATTGAATATCTTCTAAATCAATATATAATTATTATTATAGATTAAATCGAAGTTTTTAAATTAAATAAATCAATTATTTAACATAGTCGGGCAGCTCTTATTAAAGTGAAAATTAGATTATTAGTTAAAGTCTTAATTATTATATATGTTTCTTGTGAAATACACCTAGGGAAAATTGTAAATTTAAATTCTTTGATTCGAGTTTTATTTATTACAAACTAAAGCCAAATTTATAAAGACCTTCTAGTTGAAGAAGAGTTTATAAATAGTATTTTAATCGATTTTAATATAAATGGGTTTACCTTTTTATAAAATTCACAAACAGGATCTCATTTAAATGATAAAATATACACAAATTCTCAAAAAATATATACAAATTTTTTATTACTCTATTATATTTTTGATGAAAATTAAGTTGTCATATTATTATGAATAATTAAGGATCTTAAATTAAGCATTTTATTAACGAATTATTTCTTAGGTTTTTAGCTTTTATTTCTGGCACCGATTTGCTAGTTTTGTCAAATTATTATTTCTTTAAATATGAATTATTTTAAAAATTTTTCAAGTACTATATAAATTTTAATTTACTTTTGATAACTCCTTAATTTTAAAATTAGTTAGTTAGTTAAAATTAAAATTAAGTTAATTTTATTAATTTTTTAATTCACATATTAAGTTAAATTAAATTTTTTCACATTTTAATTTATTGCCGATTAATATACCTTTAGATTAGGGTTGATCTTTTCAGCGATAAGAATAAACTTTTTATGGAAATTTAAATTTATTATACAGTACAATTATAAATTAGAAAAAATTAAATAATTTCTGATAAAATTTAAGATTAAATTTTTTTTTATAAATAATCATACTAATCACTTAATATAAAGAATTATCATTTTAATGAGTTTTTAATTTGAATATTTTGTAGATTTATCTATGGTTACAACATTGGTGGCTGCTATTACAGCGACAATTATTAATTGGCCGCAACTCTAGCACCGGAAATCAGAGATCTTGAGGGTTAGGCTTTGTTTTTAAAATTCTTATAAATATACAATTAATTTTAGGATTTAAATTATACACGTTGGTTATTTGTTGTGAGAAACTTATTTTAGAATCTACTTGAGCATTCAATATATTTATCTCTAGTATTAAAATTGTAAATATTATTATGCTTTAAATAGCCTTATCATTTGAAAATTCAGTTTTAATAGATAAAACAGAATTATTCATTAATTAAAAAATAAAAAATCTGCTCTATTTAAAATTTTGGGCCCTTAACCCCTTCGAAAGTTATTCCGTTTTTACATGATAAATATAAAATATAAAAGACTGCTTAATTAAGATTTATTTTTGTTTATTTTGAATGTTGAGAAAGAAATATTTGTGAAATCCAGATTAGTTAAATAACATTATATAAACAATCTTTTTATTTTAATAATATATCATCATTATGGAAATCATTGATTTCAATCAAAGAAAAATGATTTTATTTAAAAAATTCATGATCTTATGATACTGATAACAATTATAGTCCATATTTAAAATCACAATTAATTATGTAATTTTATAGCATATGAAATATAAATACATATTTATAAAGGTACAGAATAATTAACTCACCTTTGTCTGTCTGAAATAATTTTCTATATATAATCTATATGTAAAAATGAAAAACATTTTGGCAATTAGAAATTTTAGCTCTCGTTACTAGATTCTTGACGATTTATTATGAAGGGTAGATTTAGAATCAGATTGGAGTAAATATTGAGAGCTTATACTATATACCACTTCCACTAATAATTTTCACTTAATTTTCAAAATATCTTAGAAGAATCATCTAAATCTGTTTTCCGCTAATTTATCAATAAATTTCACATACTTAATTACAAAGGAATCAAACTCATTCTCGTATTTTAAGTTTATTAAAACTAAATTAATCTATAAAATATAGGTCCTTTAAATTTGAAATAATTCTATAATAACTAAAATACTTATCTAAAGTCGCAACCTCTTACATTAAAGTTGTATTAGAATGCACTTTTACTATTTCTAAAGATAATATAATTTAGTATATTAACATTTCTTAGAATCCATTTTCTGTGAAAATACCTAAATGATGAAGCTCTAAATAAATTCTGTAAGAATTTTAATATAATATTTTAGATATCTATTATTGAAGAGATAAACTATAAAAATATTATCAATTTTCTTGAATATTCTCAAAGAATAATATAAATCACATTTATTTCAACATTCATGATTATTAAATTTTAAATAATTCATAAATTTAATCATAAAATAAAATTACTATTTTTATATGATTGAATGTATTTTTTATATTATTCCATTCTTAATAAAAATGCTTTCTAGAGATAAGAAGGCTTGATTTATTTAAGAAATTGGAGATTTTCATTTATCAAAGATATCTTTAATTAGAAATGCTTCAATTTATTCATTTTTATCATAAAAAATAAAGACATTTAAATGGCTTTTTAATTTAAATATTTTAAAAACTTAAGAAATTAAATTCCACAAATTCAAATTCTTAAATAATATATAGTAAATTTTAATAATTGCAAATGATTAAGAATTTTTTGCTTTACTCACATTACTTAGAATTGAATTGATATTTTCATAATAAACAGTTATAAATCCTAAATAGAATAATTTGTAATAGTATATTAATATATTTAAACTGCCATTAAAATAAATTTGAGGTTCGGATTGATAAAATAAATAATTAAATGTCATTTATAAAAAGATATGATTTAGGATAAATTAAAAAATGACAGTAATTTTTGAACACTTTGAAATATGATCAATTGAACCATTTATTTATTTTTTACACTTATTTTAATTCATATACTTTTTGATTTTCTCTTGTGATGCTGCTATCTTCAATTAGTTTTCACACATTTACTTTAGACCATCAATCATTTATTTCAGCAGTAGAGCTGCTTCATCATTGCTACACAGTTACTAAGGATCACTTAAAATTTATATAATTTATATAATTATTAATATTTAACAAAGATTGATTAATATTATAAATCGTGTAAAAATTTATTTCTTTATTCTTAATGTTTCCTTTAGAAAATCAAATATGTAATAATTTTCTTTTCATATTTATAGTGATATCTTTATATTTGTTATCTATTTTATATAAAAAACTAATTATGGGCTTTTTCAAATCTTAAGTGATAAAATTTAAAATAAAATCATCTGCCTAATAATTTTTACCATCAACTTAATTGTAATTGTTGTCTAGTAAGTTAATTTAAATTATTAAAGTTTATATTCACAAATTATAAATACAATAAATTTTCCAGATAAAATATACTCTTTTGATAATTTAGTAAATAAATTCTTGCTTTTATAAACTTCAACTCTTTTAAACAATTATCCTTACCTTATGTCTAATTTTAGGTGAAAAATAAAAAAAATTTCTTCACTAAAAATTAATATTTCATAAGAAATTTAAATATCGGCTTAAAAAATTAGATATCACAAAAGCTATTTAATGTATTATTTTTACACTTTAAAATAAAAATCTACATCATCTTTTTATCTATCAAATTAAAAAATATGTTATAAATTAAGCAATCTGAAATGTTAAAACATTTAATTGTTGATTAATTTTTCGGATAATTTATGCTTTATAAAACTATATAATATTGAAAGAAATATAAAAAGCGAAAAATAAATAAGTATTTATAAAATTTATATACTGAAATAAACAAGTTTTAATTTAATTAGTAAATATAGTTGTAAGATAGTTTTATTTAAGTTTTTTCAAAATATAATTTTATCGGTTTTTTATAATTAAATTTCTGGGTTATGATACATTTTAATATTTTTAGAGATATTTTTTTATATAAAAATACATTTTCAATAAATATATATTTTACTTGTGCTTCTTTATCTTTCTTGAATCAATACACCTAAATTTCAAATATAGTTTTACTTTTATATAAAAATGATTTTGATAATTGCTATATTTAGTAATTAATGATTTTTAGTTTATTGTTATGTATGTTTAGAGGACTTTTTGCTTAATATGATATAAATTTAAATATTTTTACTTTATGTCTATATACATAAAAAACTAATATAATATAAAATATAACGATTATAACACTTATAAATACATTTATTTATTGATATATAGGCCAATTAATGCACAGTTATTTAATGCCATATTAATTAATTTAAAACTGAAATTGTGAATAAAAATGCAGTTTAAGATAGAATGTTGAGGTTTAGAAGTAAATCTGTTGTGAGTGGAATTTATATTTTATTTACAAAACAGATACTCTAAATATAGTGATTGATTCTTCGGAAATTTTAAAGTTATAAAGCATTGTACTGATTTTTTTTGATTATTAATCAATCGATTTTAACATGTCATTTTTAATTTTAAGCAAACCACAAAAACAGTTTGATTTCACTAATGAATTAATGTAACAAAATATACAACTGACTAATTTTAAAAAAAACTAAGTAAATAACCTGTAAACCCTAGAAAACTATAAAATATCTTTCTATTAGAGGGATAATTATAGTATAAATTTATATAAGTTTACATAAATTATACTAAAAAATAAACTAATTATTTTTAATTTTGGTATAAACTTTAAATTCAATTTATTATTGACATTACCCACTTTTATAATTAAATATTGGTAAATTTACTTTGACATTTTTCTAGATAATACAAAACTAGTAGTAAAGCCAATTAATTCCAAAGTAGTCCCCTTAAAATATATAATAAAATTAAAAATTATCTAAAATTCATATTTATTATAAAGATTATACTTTGATGAGCTACAAAGTAATTTCTACATTATAAAATCCACTTTATAACACTTTCTTTATTACAAATATAAATGATGGAATTATTTATCAACAAGTGAATGAAATTAAAGAAAAAATCATTTATATAGATAAATATATAAATATAAAAATTTAGAATAATTTTAGGTTTAAAACCTTGTTCTCAGTTTTTTGTAATTTCTCAGATCGATTAGCAATACTTGCTTAGTCTGATGGTGTTTGTTAATCTTGAGGTTAATATTTTATTTGTCTCTACATTAATATTATAAATCTTAAATTACAAGAAGATATAATGGTTAATATATTTTATTTAAATTATAAAGTAGTTAATATAATTTAATTATTTGGTAATTTTATATAAAAAATAACTTATTATTCCAAGATTTAAATTTATAGATATATTTTTTAAAAAAATCTTTTTACTCAATAATATTAATTACAATAATATCTTACCTTAAATTATGAGTAAATTTATATAATTAGAATAAGTAATTATATTAGGATTCTTCTTCATGTAAAAGCACCTTAAAATATGTTGAATTAATGTATTTGATTTAATTATCAGGATAATTTCAGTAAGATAAAATTTTCAATTGAAAAAAAAAATTTTTTAATAGTTAATAAAAAATGTAAAAATTTAATAAACGCAAAAAATAGACGAAAACATTTCCATATTTCCCCAAAAAAAATTTAACTTCAAGTGAGTGTGAAACACATTCAAAATCCAAAAAACATCTTATTTAGATGTTTTAGTTATTGATTTGTAGGGTACAGTTTGTCTTATTGTGGTTAGTAGAGAAAACGCAGGTTTTATGTGAGTTTTATGAATATTTAATGATTATTAGTGTACTTTTTTCAAAGAAATTTTATCAGTGTATCTTTGTGGTATCTCTTGAACTTAGCTCTCTTTATTGTTTCAATTTTACCTTCTCTAATGATGATCTTGAATATGCTGGAGCTCTTATTATGATTATCTCAAAAATTTTCTTAATCTCAGTGGAAACATCTTCTTTCTTGATATGTTTAAAAGCCAAACTTATTGATTACTTCTCTTGTTTTGTTCCAAAGTAAGACATATTTTCCATATCGCACTCTATGATAATTTCTGCTATCGCCAGACTTCCCACTAAACAGAGCAATTAGTCATTTCTCTCTTATTGGGAAGTGATCAGATGTGCCTAGTACATTAGCTAAAGTCACTATTTCTTTCCTTAATGATCTATTGAAATCAATGACTACTATTTTCTAAAGGACAGAGATTTTTTTAATTATATTTTCTGACTTTAAATCTCTATGAACATACTCCAAATTATGGAGCTCTTTCACACACTTGGTAATTTCAGCGAGTATCTCATTGAAGTTATCTGGGTTTCTATTATGGTAGAGATAATTTTAAATTCATTTCATACTTCTTAAATCTTAGTGCAATAAAATCATGTTCAAGAATAACCTATCAAGTTTAATGAAGGTCTTGCATTACCTTTTCTGAGCCTCTTTTAGTATTATTTTTTGGTAAACTCATTTTGACACTGCTCGTTCCTAACAAGATTTTTTAAAGGATATACCTTTTAAGCATACTCATCAATTACTATGAGATTTGCCTTGCTAGGCACGTAAATTTGTAAATTGTTGTCAATATAAAAACTGAGATCTACTGTATTTAATGGAGGTAAATACATAGCTCTCTCTTATAAGAATACTATATATAATTCTTGGTTCATTGACTCCAATCGTTTCTACTTCTTCAATCTCTCTTCCTTCTCTTTTTGAGACTCTATAATATTGGACATTCTCTTGGTGGTATAAATTGCTTATGTTTCTTTGTCTTACATTAAAAACTCGCTTCAATGATGTTTTTGCATGTGTCTTTTAACTTAAGCTGATTGAGTGTATGATTTCATAAAAATCGTGCACTAACACCTTCCTTGATTTTGTCATGCTTAAAATATACCTTGGATTTGCCAAAATGTAAATCTTTGACATGCCTCTTAAACTGGATTCAGTTGAGGAGAAATTCAAACACTCCTTGCATTTGAAAGGTTTTTTATTTTTAAATTTTTTGCTGCTCCTTTTATTCCTCAACCAATTCATTTTGTGTTTAAACTCCTAAATCTGCATTCTATTACTTATTATTAACTTCAATTATGAAAAATTCAGCTTCTAATTCGAGAGCTCTTAGCTCTATCTCTAACTCAACATAAATAACTTCTGGCTTTTTAGTGGTGCCAAAGTTGAGCTTTGATTATCTATTGCTAAGAGAAACTGCTTTTTGATTTAAGCAAGCCGATATGTTTAATTTTTATTTTAAATTTCTTTTTCAAAGCTCAAATAACCTCTCAAGTTTGAGTTACTCTTTATAGGAGTTGGCAAAGCAGCAATAAGGGTTGATTTTGAAGTGTTAGAGTTCATATTGTACTTAGTTTATTACTATAATTTTTCTAATTTCATGCTTAATATTTTTGATTTTGGTACAAACTTAGAAAAAATTCAGGTTGGTAGTGGTACTAATTAAGTTTTTAACTATTTTGGAACTTTTCCATTACAACCTTATTAGTTAAAACTAGGTACTAATTGAGTTTTGGTACTATAAAACTGATACCAATTAAAATTAAACAGATTAAGTACTAGTACAAATTAAATTTTTTTAAAAAAATTTAATACTAATTTAAAGGAACTAAATTAATGAAAATGGAGATCCATCTCTGAAGTTTGTTACAGCTTCTGCCAACTTTCTTCACGTATCATTATAAGATTAATCTCCTATAAGATGCCCATATTTTATAGAAAGTTCTTAAACAGTAAGATCAAGAAGTCTATATATTAAAGTTAGATATTTATTAATAGAAGAAGGAACAAAGATGTAATCTATATTAGTACTACATTGAAGAGAGTTGAGGCTCAAGAAATGATCTCAAAGTTTAGAAGAGAAGAATATCTTTATCGTTACCTCACTTAACATGGTAAGAATATTTTCTGATTTTTTACTTTAAGTGTAGTTAGTTTATTCCTCCAACCATGGAAGGTACCAAAATATCATTCTTAAAAGCTATACTATGTGATGAGAAGAAGGCCTTTAAAAACAATAAGATTAAGTTGAAAGGGATTCAAACTATCCAAAGATTTCTGTCACCAATTTTACCGAAGATGGAATTAAAGATAAAGAGATGGTAGTTTATCTTCCTACCAAGAAACAACTCTCTGCTAAGCTTCCAGAAAGAAGTCTCTTCTTTGGTGTTCTTGGTACTTTAAAAGAGAGTTATCTTAGAGCGATCATTAAATAAGCTTACAAAGATGCTACTCTATTTCTCCTGAAGATTAAAAGAAGCGAGGCATTCTAATAAGCAAAACTTGGCTCGCTGAGCTTAAAAAGCATCCTTACCTCTCTAGTAAGCTTTGATTCATAACTTTTTTGGGGAACCTGGTACTAGTATATTCCTAAAGAAAGAACATGCAAAGGTTTACAGAGAGAGAAAGTCATAGACTATTCATGAAGTGAGCAAGATGCTTTATAAAGATGCTTAAAAGTCAGATGAAATGAACATAATGCAGGAGCTGGTACTAAGAGAAGAAATATGGGCCCAAGCAAGCAATAAGAAGAGGAGAAGAAAGAGAAGCAAACCCCTTTATGGGTTAGTTTAATATGTGAACTTATTCGTTCATTTAAATCTAAAACTTATTTATAAACATTCATTCTTCCCTCTCTCGCACAAATTATTGTCTTATCTATGCTTACTCTCTTGCAGCTACTCTGTATCAAGTCTACTGAATCATGGGCAAGTCATGCATATGATGATACAGCAGCAGTTTCTTGTAGTGATTCTAGATTTAACTCCAGTAGAATTTAATTCCATTAAATTATGGAACATAAGGAACGTTGTATACAGGAGTTATGTTTAACTCTTCATAAGCTTTCTTAGACTCCTTTATACTCTTCTCTGAGCTTATGTAGGAACTCTATATACTACTCTCTCTTAATAGAGGGAAAATGACATAACTCTCTAAGCCCGAATGTTCACTAATACTAGCTAAAATTGCATGGGTGACTACCTTCCCTTTTTAGTCATAAACTTCTAGATTATCATACTTCTTATAACAGGACTTATTAATAAAAGTGTTGAAGGTGAATACAGCTTCATCAGCGTGTATAAATTTGATGTTATTGTCAATAGCCCTCTGCATTTAATCATAAATATAGTTTATTTTATTGCTATAAAATGGTACAGTAAAATCAATCACTCTCTCACTATGTTGACAGTCTTGAAATTAATACCATTTCTTCTATAAATATTGGCTTTAGTCTAAGGAGAGATACGAATGTCAGTAAATTTACTCTAAAACATTACCACTCTCTAGTCTAATAGAAAGTGCTACCAATAGTTTAAAATCTTAGAGTCGCAGAGGAATTCAATATGAGCCTGAGAAATCTTTTTTTTTCTTGCAGGATGCTTTCAAGAGCCAGAATTAAAATGTTAAACAGCTAACAAGCAATGATACCTAACTGTTGAGGCATCCTTGCGTAGGAGTCTTGCTATGGCTGTATAATTCAGTACTGGTTTGACTTAGTCTATATTAATACTTGTACCATACCTAAGCTAAGAAGAAAATCTAAATATAACTCATCATAAATAGACCCTAAATTTCGCTAATTTCTATTTCTCATTTTGCGAATTGGCCAAATTTCTCTACTAACCCCAATAAAACCCCAACTATACCCTACTAATCAAAGCACTTATAAACCTCATTAAGGGGTTTTGAATATATTAACTTTGTCTGATTCATATTGAAAATCTAGTATCTCTTCCTAACAATATTATGGAATTAAGATCATACACCCTTATTAACTAACTCTAATTGTTCGTGTAATCTATTTATACAGGAGCATTATCATTTCCTATTTTGTTAATCCACATTAATAAATCTGGTAATAATAATATTTTTTATCATTATTTTATATTGAAACTTTAAAACTAGAGTGTGATAACAATATTCTTCATAATATTATAGTATTTGATCATGAAGATTGAATATAATTAAACTAATTAGAGAATATAAAATTTATTCCCACAACTTTGACTATTCCCTTTATCACATTACTATCTTAAGATATAATCCTCCACTACTTTTTTTGAAAAATTATTTTAATCACTTCTATATAAGAGAGAAATTAAAAAAGGCTTTAGAAAAAAGTTTATTAAAAATCAGTTTATAGAGATTGAGGGTGGATTGAAATTAATATTTGTTAGAAGCTCTGTTTATTATTTTAGTATTATATGGATTAAAATTTATTATTATTAATTTTACATTTCAATTAAAGTCAAGAAATTAAGTAAAGGTAACTGCATGATTAAAATAGAGATTTCTATTCAAAATTATCATAGAATAAATTCATCTGATCTCTCGGAGTATATCAAACTTTAACAAGAAATCATTTAACTACATGGATACAAATAAATAAATTTTTTTCAATTTTTTTTAAATATTTACATCAATTTCAAATATTTAAGTGGAAAAAGTGATTGCATTAAATATAACTTAACTTTATTGGATATATAATGAGAAACATATAATATAGATGTGTGTGTTAATAGACAGATTTATTATATCATAAATTATGAAATTAAAAGTTAATCTGGTTAGGTATAAGGTGAGAATTAATATATATGTGTTTTAAATTTTAAGTTTCTTTAAAATGTTTATTTATAAAGTTTTTGATTGTATTTATATAAAAGCAAATAAACCAAAAGTATAATTTTTAATTTAATTACAAGATTATAACTATATTTATTGTTTGCATCGTTGAGAATATTATAAATTTAAATCGTCATTAGAAAACTTTAAAAATCTATCGTCTTTAAAACAGTAAATTTGAGGATTCTTTATCTGACTAATTATAAATTTTTATATTATTAATTCTATATTATTGTGCCATCTCACTGCTCGCCTTTTGGACACACTAGGATCATTTCTTGACTTAAACGAACTTTGGTTACTATCTAGTAGTTGCGGAGACATTTAAAACCCCCAAAGCCCGTGCAAAGAAGAGTTAAATATTTTTTTTTATATGAAACTTTATTAATTCAAGCTTTATTATTTAGTTTATAAAGGCTTTTATAAAAATTGAAGATTCTAAATCTAATTTAATAAGTAATTAAAAATTCTCTACAAAATTTAACAAAAAAACACTTTACAAACATTCTTCTCATCAACTTAAATAAAATCAATACTATGTAATAATATCTTCTGCAATTAATCATTGCTAAAATATTAAATTTGTCTTACAATATTGAATTATGAAGCTCAGGAAGCTATAATGAGACATTGCAACTGTCCGTTCATGTTTAAATTTCTTCTATATTATTTATTTTTAAATCAACTTTCTGTATAAGAAAAAGTTGATGCTAACAAAAAGTTTGAGCTTGTATTTATTATTTAGTTATTGTCAAATTTTAATGAATGAAAAATAAACTTAAAAATTATACATTCTCGATTAATAGCCAATAAATACTAGAGAAATTTAGGTTTTAATTTCTGGCACGAATCGGTTAGGCTTAGTTCACAAAAATAGTTTATAATTAGGAGTTTTACAATTTATTATTTTCTCTTTCCATAAATATCTTAAAAAATTTAATATTTTTTTCATTATTTCACTATTTAATTTATAATTTTTTAAATATATCTTTTAATTAATTTTATTTTAAATGAATAAAACGCTTTATAAATATCTTTGATATTAAAAACTTTTTGTTGCCTTAATTTTATCAAAGAATTATAGAAAGCGCTCTTGATCAATAGATATAAACAATCACTAAACTTAATTAAAATATTAGCTTCCTCTTTTATAATTCCATAAGGAAAATTATTAAATTATCATTAATATTATCCTATTAGAAGTCCACAATTTTATTTATATAAAATAATTTTTTGCTTTTAATTAATCTTGTAAAAGATAATTATATACCCATTTATTTTTCTAGATTTAAAAGAAAAAAAAACTTTATTTAGATATGTAAAGATAATATTTATTTTTTTAAAAAATTAAAAGAAATTTCGACTTTTTATATTCAGTCGGTTCATTTAAGAAGTAATTGGACCTTACTATTGCATCTAAACTTATAATTTTGCTGAGCGTTTAATTCCAATATTTTTAGATCTCTTATGAAGCTGTCCATTGTTATAAAATATGTTTGGATTTATTTAATTAAAAGAAAAAATTATTAAATTAAAGAAAATTTAGAATATAAATATGTTATGAGAAACTTCATGAAGAACCTTACCTATAATTTATATTATATCATTATTTAATTTAAATAGTAATTTAATTGTTTTTTAGTCATAAAATTAATTTTAATAAAGTTAAATACTTTTTTAGTAATGTTAAATGTTTTTATATGAAAGTTACTATTTAAAAATCGCATTTAAAATAATCGCTTATAAAAGACTAATTAAATTTCTAAAATCATATTAAAACTGAATTATTTGGACCATATAAATCCATAAAATTTATATTCGGAAAAAATAGATAAAAATATTTTTTCTATATTTTTATTGGTGTAGCATAGGAAAATAAGATATTATATTTTATAATAAATATATTGTGGAATTATAAGTTTGCCTACTATAAATAATCGGGTATTATATATAATTGTATTTGTCATCTTTCTTGATTTTAATATTTGCACTAGTATGGTATCAATATATATATTATTTCTAGTACTATTTTTATTTCCTATATACTATAATTTTAAGTAATTAATGTATATTCTCTATCATAATTTCTCCTAATTAATTAATTTATCGTAAAATTTATTAAAACTGTGATGGTAAAAAGAGCTTTTTATTAAATAAATGCATGTTTAGATAAGAAACGTATGACTTATCTATCGCATAAGAGATCTAATGACGTGGTTTGCTACTATACTAATCATAGTTGGCTTACCTTCAAAAATTTCACTGCTTAATAAAAACTGGCTTTATTAACAAATTAAAGAGAGGTTTAAAAATTTTACAAACAAAAAGCCTTGAAAAAAAAAAAGAGACCAGAGATTTTACTTAATTGAAAAATTAAAATTATAAGTAAATTCATATAAAATAGTAAATTTAATAAAGGCTTACTGACGAAGGGATAGAGTTTACAATTGCACATAATTAAAAAAATAGTAAGATTTTCCACTATTTTTTTAACTGAACAAAATTTACAATCCTTAATTTTGCATTGATTCAGTGAGAATTCTAAATATATATATGATTATTTATTAAAGAAAGAAGTATAGTGTGATGTGAAAAAGATTTTTTTATAATTTATATTCAATGCAATTATAGAATTTATTATTTTTAGATAAACAAAGAATGATTTTTTTTCCGATTATTGTAATTAAGGTTAAATCCTAATGGGATTTGATTTATTGAGAGATAAAAAAATCGGAATATAATATTAATTTATAAATGAAGTTAAAATTGAGAGTGGGGAGATAAAAAAGATAAAAGCCTGAAAATAAATTATTATTTAATAAATAATATTTTTTTAATTAAAATCAATCTAAAATTAAATTTTAATTTACTTTTGCTCTCTTGATATTTTTTGAAGATTAGTGCTCATTTATTTAACAGTTCCTCTAATATTATCAAATATCTCTCTTATATCATGCCTCAAATCTCTTAGTTCATGAACTATCTCTCTTTGATAATGCTACATCTCTCTTTGATAATGCAACATTTAATATTATATTTAAATCATTTCTTTTTAGTCTTATGCCATTCCACTTACCATATCATACATACTTTCAGGTTTCTTGGCCTCACTCCATAACTATATTTGGTATATAATTAATTGTGTTTATTTACTATTATAATTTAAAATTAATAATATTTAAATATTTATTGAAATTTAATATTTCTTTTTCTTAATGCTTTTTAAATTATAATATTAAAACTTTTTATTAAGTAAAGATTAATAACTATTTTAGACAATTACTATCTAGTGGTAGATGATTTATTATGCAAAATTTTTTTATATGTAAATCTATTTTTAAAACATTCTTTTTCATTAGTTTCGTTTGAAAATATTGAATAAAAATAAAAACTTTATAGCAACTATTTTTAATTTTTAGTCAAGAATATTTATAAACTTATTCAACTATTTTGAATCTTTTTCCATAAAATTTGGTTATAATTTTGTAGTACTATACAAAAATAAAAAAAACAATAATTATATTTTAAATTGATGGGAATAAACTATTAATTAATTTAAAACTATTAGTAAGATATCCTTAAATAAGTTTAATTAAGTTGATAAATATTATAATAGTCACTTTATTATTGAATTAATAGCTTTATTGTATTTACTTTGAATCATATTTATAAATATTAATTTTTGTTGAAATGTATCAATTTTTTTGCCAAATAATAAACAAAAGATATAAAATACTTCAACAATTTTATAACTAATCTTTTATATAAGTACGATTTAAAGATCGTTTTACTATTTGATTTGATATTTCAGACCAAAATTTACCAGAAATAAGTGCTTCATATTAATTCCTTTAAAAAAACTTGTTGTGGTGATAAAAAAGGTATTATTTAAATTTATTATCATATTACGTAAAATATTTTCATCAGTTTATTGAATAAAAGAATAAATAATTTTTTAACTGTCCTGAGGTTGTCCTTGAACCAAATCCTTGAATTTAAATAAAAATATATTATTATTATAATTCATGAGTAATTATTTAATATTAATTTGTAAAAATATATATATCATTCATAATTTATTAAGTATATTTTTCTTAAAATACAAGAAAATAATGTTGAAGAACATAAGAATTTGTAATAAAAAAAGCTGTTTTATTTAATTTAACTTCAACAAACTAGTAAAGATGTAGTTTTATATATTTAAATTTGAACAGCTAATCTATTTTCTTACAAAAATGATTATCTTTGGCTTATCATGTCGCCCATGCTTTTAATTCATTATGATGAAATAAACCAAAAATTATAAATTACTTTTGCTAAAAATTCATTTAAAAAATAACTATAATTTTCTCCTCTTGTATTATCTTTTTTTAAATGCAAATTAGTTCCTTTTAATGTTACTGCTCACGACTTGCAAATTTTTTCTACCTTAATTTTTACATTTTTGCACCAATAATACACAGTTTATCTAATAAGCAATTGTATTATAAAATCTATTATAATAAATAATTTCTCAACTTAAATTTATTTAAATGAAATAATAATATTGGAATGATTCAATAATATTTTAAGATTTAGAACGTCATTTTCAATTTTTTGTGATTTTTCAGATTCTTTAGCAATTTTCGCTTTGCTAACTGGTGTCTGTAAATCTTGAGGTTAATATACTACCTTTCTCTACATTTATATTATGTAATTCAAATATATAAAAAAATAATCTTGTTTTATTACTATGACATTTATCAAAATTTCAGCAAATCATAATTAAAATAAAATTTAAATTCTTCAATTAATTTTTCCTAAAATTTTAATTTAATTTCTTACTTTATAATATTAATTACAATATTAACTTACCTTAAATTATTAGAAAGGATTTATATTAATAAAATTAGAAATATATTAGGATTCTTCTTCATGTAAAAGCACCTAAAAATAAGTTAAATTTATTTAAATTAAATTAACATCATTATCAAATCTGCATTAAAAAAACATTAATTTTAGAGTAAAAAAAATAACAAACTATATTTTAAATGCATATATAGACAAATAATTTTATCTTAACTCATTTATGAAAAGCGATTTCTGAGTGAATGGAAATAGCATTTAAAATTTATTTAATATTTTTAATAAAAGTACCAAAACCTTAATTATTATTTTAATTAAAAATTTTGAAAAAAGTAAGGAAGTGAGTTGGTTGTAAATAGATTTGTTGAATTAATCTTAATTTTTTTCAAATTAATAATATGATTTTATATATAAATATATTTATTTTTATACTTTTTTTTCAAATTTAACATCCCCTTTAATAACTTTAGCAAAAATAGTGTGCATATTAGCAAGTAAAATTATATTTAAATTTGATTTACTAAATATTTACAACCATTAAATTAAAATTTATTATTATATATCATTCTTTTATATAAAAGTTACTTAATTTTATTTATTATTTAAACACCTTGATAAGATACTTAATTATATATACTGTTGTAATCAATATATTAATTATTTATGCTTATGAATTCTTTTTTATTTCAATCCAGTAAAATAAAATACATCTAATTTTTATGAAAAAATTTACAATTTTGTGACATAAATAATCTTTTAATTAAATAATAAATATAAATTCCAAAAAAATTGCTTTTATACAGAAATCAATGAATAATTAATTCATAAAAAGAAATTAAAATACTTACATTATTACAACTAAAAAATATCACAATTTAAATTTATAATTATAATTTTCATTATCATATATGTGAAGTAAAATTGAGAAATTAAATTCACAAATGCATACATATAATTAAACTAAAGAGGATCTAGAACAAATCGTGTTATGAAAAAGACATAGTTTATTAATTTTAAGAAATTAAGCAAAATATCTAAAGTTATATATCAAAGTTTCATCTCTCGTATAAACTAATTGGAAAAAAAAGAGTTTAGTTTTCATTAAAAATCTTTTAAAATTATTAATTTGCTTATAAAGTGAATAAAATAAAATTGAATCATGAAAAAATGAAAAATTATGGTATAATTTTTTATTTAATTCTTATTTTTAGAACAATATCTAAATTTGAAATTATTATCAGATTCAATTGAAAATATCTCAGATGTTAAAGTACCAAGCATTTTCAATACCATCCACTAATTTCAAACTTTTATATATAAACTTTTCATTCTGAAGTATATTCCTCTTCAGTAAGGTTATAATAGTACAGTTCCGTTTATCATCAGAACCATTAAGTTTAGGCTTCAACCGCTCATTTCAATTAATTTTGCTTGGTATTTGTGGCCGCAAAAGCACCGTATGCTGAGTTTATAACATTATTTAATAAGTAATTCTAAATATAATTTGATTTAAATAAATTATAGAATCAACATAATTTAAATTTCCAGTGATGGTAGACAAATGTCCGGGAGGTTCGTTGAGTGCTAACTGGTTCTTGACCTTGTTAACGGATGACTTAATCATAGGTTAGTTGGTGGATTGTGTAATAATTGTAGGTGCTTAGTAAATAAATGTAGTTCAAATTAAATTATAAAAAATAAATATTACTTAGAATTTTTAGCCTTTTAGGACCACTTTTTGATGAATCGCTCTTTGCATTACAAGCATTTCAGCCATTTAGCCTTGCATTACTGTTTTTAATAGTTGAAAAGTTTTTATAAATTTGAAAATATAAATAATATTTTTTCAATATTTTTTATTGACATATATCAATTTTGATTTGATATATTATAAACAAGATAAATTCAAGTATATTCTTTTACATTCTGGAAAATCTAAAAAAATACTTTTTAAGGTAAATTATTATAATTATAAAACCTAAATGATATTTCTAGGGAATGATCCATTATTAAAACTCGAATAATCATATGCAGTTTAATCTTATATTTTTAAGAATTTTATCCTTTTCTATTTCAAATATTTTTTTTACTTTGATCTTTATAGACCTACTACCACATTTCATTATATTTAAAAAAACTCCACCCCATAAAGCTCCATTTTATATAAATTATTTTATGTAAATAATAAAATAGGGAGTATTTAATATATTGAAAACAAATTTTGCTATTTTAAATAAATATTTTTTGGGAAATTTATTGATAATTAAAAAATTTGATTCATAATTTGAAATTAAACTTTAGGTAAAATTGAGTATTATGGGAGGCGGGGAGTTTATAGACATACTAAAACCCCAATGCTGTTATTTACAATTTTTTGTAGACGTATAAAATTAATCAAAATACAAATACTTGAAACTTAATATCACATAATTCACTTCACAAATTTGCCAATCTCTCTCAAGGTCTGAGCTGCTCTTGCCTCTCCCGGTCCAGGTTCTTGATCTTTTCGCATTCTCCATCCTTTGGTTTGAATTTCGATGCTTCCTTCATCAATGAATCTACGGTGTCCTTGGTGAGGGCGGGCTTGAATTTCTGGAGGAACTGAGGGGGAGGTGGGGGAGCTCTGCATTAGCATGGCCAGGTCCTTCTTGAATCTCTTTATGACGTTTTCTCTTCTTTGCCTTTCCTTGCTTATTGACAGGGGTCTCTTGTCTCTTTCAGCAGCTCGGTTCATGATGTTGTCTACAGTCTCATTATTCTTGATTGGGTCTTAGTTGGTGGGAGGCACTCAGAATGTCTAGCTTCGGAGAACTTTAATTGGGATTTTCTAATTTTTGAATTTTACAGAGCTTGTCAGGCGAATTCGATTATTTTAGCAATCCACCTTAGTTTTATCGTACCTCGATCGAGAGAGCACAGCCTGAGCTAGCGAGTTACAAATAACTGGGCAGGCAGCTGTTACCATACAAGATTATTCGAGGTATACTTTTGCTGATGACGCCAGGTAGTTGGAATATTCAAAATCACTCGACCCTCAGAGTCCTCATAAGTCGGTTTCATGCAGTGAGTGCCCTAATGTATGCGATTTAAGCCAACGCATGTAGAGTGCTGCCCACAAACAGGCCAGTTTGACTGTCATAGACTAGGGTGCCAAGAATCCTGATTTAGAAGGGTTTAATGCTGATACACTTTAGCACTAGAGTAGTATAGTTTTCGCTAGGCGCAATGCACTAGAGCTTCGTGCTTTGGCATAAGAGTTTAGTGCCTT
This sequence comes from Oxytricha trifallax, assembly GCA_000711775.1. NCBI lineage: Eukaryota > Ciliophora > Spirotrichea > Sporadotrichida > Oxytrichidae > Oxytricha > Oxytricha trifallax. The sequence goes on along the minus strand of ARYC01000369.1, from coordinate 105,418 downwards.
TGGCTACTCATGAGTATTCAGGATGCCAACTGGCTTGGTGGCTGAGCCAACGGTATCTGGACAGCAGGCGTTCTTGAGATAATTGCTGGGACTCGCCCCCTGATCGCTTAGCTTGGGTAATAGGTTACGTTGTGCTCCTTCCCTAAATCTCGCTATCAATTACTATTGTTTAAGCTTACCTGGTGAGAGGAGGCAAAGCATCTAAAGTAGGATCCAAGAAGTCACCCATGGTTTGGTAATGAGTCGAATCATCATGAGAACCTCCAATATGGCGCCCGCCATCTTCCCTCCCCATTTTCACAGTTGCATGCAAGGCCTCGTCCACTAGTTACGAATAGGAGAGCGTGGAGCGCGTGCCGAGAATGCTACTCACCACGTGTCAGAGGGCCCCATGATTTTTATTCGCTATCTAAATGTTGCTCAGGAGAGTGTTTAGGCGCTGTTTGAAAGATGTCTTTGTAAGCAGGGGGTCGTCAAACTCAAGATGGTCAAGCAGCAGATCCTCTGAGGGGTCCTCCAGCAGCTATGGGTCGTCTTGCTGGCTGAGCGGGGCGTTAGAATTAAGGAGCAGTAGGTTCATATGTTGGATTCGTGACTTTCTTAAGGATTCTTAAGTAATATTATAGAGGGGTAGCAGTTTATAATAATTAAATATGACATTCGTCATTTTGGTAGCTTTAGTAGAATAGCCTCTACTACTACTACTACTACTACTACTACTACTACTACTACTACTACTACTACTACTACTACTACAACCTCTATAAATTACTAAAGCAACCAAATTCAATTATTATTATATTTAATTCTTGATTAATTTAATACGTCACCCAAATCTTGTAAATAACAGCATTGGGGTTTTACTATTTGTTTAGAAAAGGTAATTGAAGGTAAACTATGGTTTAACAAAATAAAAATCGAATTTAAATGTTTTTCGTATTAAAAATATGATAAACTAAAAAATATACTTGAGTATAGTAAAGTTACATTTAAATTTAAAGAGTAACTTAAGAATCTTAAACTATTTTTATAATAAAATTTTTCTTTGAGATATTAGAATTGATAATTTAATCTTTAGAATGAAAATATAAGTGAATTTGTAAAATAATTAGTACTATAAATGATGAATTATAATAATTGCAAAAAAAATAATTATTAATATAAAAAAACTTTGAATTTTTCATTTTTTTTAGATACTTTTATAATTTTCCTTTGAATTTGTTTATCTATTAAATAATGAAGAAATCCCATAGTTTTAACAAGCCAAGAAATATTACTCTTTATAAGTCTAATCAAAATGCGGTGAAATTAAATCATAATTGATTAGTTTAAAATTAACAACATTCGTAAATCATATCACATAACTTTTAATAAACCTAAATCTGAATAATGATTTTATTATTATTTATTAATTCTTACAATTACTTTATAATCGATTTTCTATAAGAACTCTATTATAAATTAAAATATATGCAAATTTAATTATTTTAAATTGATTTCTATTAAAATAAATATGTAAGTTATATATAATAAAACGAATTGTTTGAATTGAAATTTTTTGAAAGCAAGTCATAGATTTAATATTTAATTTAAAATAATATTATATTAATAAATTTTAAATTACTTCCTGACCTTTAACCGTAAGTTCGATTAATTTCTCAATACTTTACTGTAAGCTGAACTCACTCAATAATAGAAATAAGAAAATTTTAAATTAATTTTAAACTCATAGATATCGTTAATTTTTTTAAAAGAAATTTTCTTGAAAATAAGTTTGTTTCTTATTTGCTTATTTCTAAATTTACTAAATAAATCAAAATTTGTATAAGAAGATGTAATTTAAATTTACATGATCTCTAGTTCATAATTATTTTATATAAAGTTTTAAATTTAAAAATATGATTATTGAATTCCCTCTTTAAAACCATTATAAAGCTTTTATAAAATATTGATCAAACTCTTCAAATTAGATTGAAATTATATTTAAAGTATATTAATTAAAGAATAATCATTAAAATATATGAAATATCACTTCTATTAAATTCAATCGAAGATTTGTAAATGAATTTAAGTGGCTAATTTAATTTTTCAAATAAATTAAAATTAAACTTTACATTTTTTACTTTTAATTTATAATTTTCTACACAATATTATATAATAATATAATTACTTTAAACTTGAGTTCGTTTTCGCATCAATTGAATCCTTAAAAATTATATATAATTAATATCTAAAAAAATACCTACTAATAAAAAACTCTTCGGTTAATTATTGTTTTGTTTTGATAATTAAAAAAATGGGTGTTAATAATTGAGTTTTATTATTTTTATAATAATTATAAGATTCAAGAGTTTAATTTCATATGAAGAAAATATTCTATAATGTTTAAATGTCTAATAAATTATAAATTGATATACACTTTGAATAAATAAAACCAGATCTTATAAATAAATCTCTTGTACTGCTAATTTCTTTTTACATAATCTTTTCTCCACGCTTTTTTCCTGATCTGAAATAGTAAAATTTATTTTTACAATATTAAGAAAATTTAAGTTTCCAAAGTGTAATTTAGATTATCAATTAAATTAAAAATACTATGAATTTTGCACCCTTCCCTATCAACCAGCGAGTTACTTTTGTTTCATTATGAGTATTCTTGAAAATAGGTGCTATCTATAATCAATTTTGAGAAGTTATATGTTAAATAGAAAATTAATAGGGTTGTAGATGAAAATATATTTACACTAAAAAACTTTTTATATTATTTATTTATATAAGTGGCATTAATACCATAAAGTTTAGCACTAAAAGGTAAATAGGTAAAAATTTATTATAAAAGATATAAGCTAGGAGAAGGATACTTATATTAGTAGTTTATCAAGTTAAAGCAAAAAGTAATCTAAAATAAGGACATTTAGATTATGATCCAATATGCATTAGATTAGTTATTTAAGACATATACTATAAATATAAGAATTTTTAAATCTATTACAAACTCAAATTCAAAACATATCATGTCACTAAATAAACCAAATTATGAGATTTTTGCCTTTAAATGATGTTTTTTAATTAAGAAAATTATAATTTAAAGTAAATGTTGCGGGAATGTAATTAAAATACCATTAATTAATAGAATTTAGAGATATTAATTTTTTAAAAAGAATATTTTAATTGTCAAATTCAGTCTTTAATGACGCTTATTTATATTTACTCTTTAATCCTTAAGTCATCTAATTATTATTAATTAGAACTCCAACATATTAACTGTTTTTAAGTAATAACTTATATATCATAAATAATTTAGCCTCAAGAAAAATTGAAAAACAAGATATTAACCTATGTATAAATTTTTAATTTCATTTTAATAAAAGTTTTCCTTTTGATTCAAATGTCAATGAATTGCTAATTAAGCCATTTTTTACGTTTTTTTGCTTATCAAATTTCATCTTTTCTATATATATTTTTATAAAATACAATAAAACTTTTACAAATTAGTAGTATTTATTTGAATGCTTTATGATTTAAAACATCAAATGAAACGTGTTGTGATTTTTTGGATCTCTTTGGAATTGTCGTTTCGTCACTTGATGCTTGTAAATCTTGAGGTTAAAATACTATTTTTCTCTACATTTATATTAAAATGATGATTTAAAGAAAAAAATGTTTTATTTTATATTATATTTTATAAAAATTAGCATAAAATTAAATAAAATCAAAATTTATAAACTTTACTGGGATATATTCTATTATATTAATTACAATAATAACTTACCTAAATTATGAGTAGATTTATATTACCAGAATAAGTAATTAAATTAGGATTCTTCTTCATGTAAAAGCACCTAATAATGTATATAAAAAAAATTATTTAATTATTTAAAAATTTAATATTTTTTCAGTAAAATATAAATTTGTTTTTATAGAATCTCAATGATTTGTCAATTACCAAATAAATCAAATATCAGAAAATAAAATAAATATATAATATGTTAAATATTTCATTGATTATTTTTAAAATCAAGATTATAATTAAGAAATTATAGAATGATATAAAGTATTTATTAAATAATTTATTAAGAATATGTAAGTTTTAATTTTTATTTATATCTAGTTAAATAAACATTTTGAACCTATTTTATGATAAAACTAATTAATATAAATTTTTGCAATTAAAACAGATGATAATTTAATATAAATTATAAATTTACAAGTTATTTAGTTAATATCAGCATTTGTGAATAAGACTTTTAATAATTGCTGATTAATATATTTAATGTTATTAATCTTGCCTTAAATATAAAAAATACTAGATTAACTTATATAATAAAAAATTATATAAATTAAAATTACATTTATTGAATAAATAGTTTTGCTGGTTAATTTTCATTATTTTGATATTTTTTTTTATTAAATAAAAAGTCTTTGATTTTGATATAATTTAATGTTTGATAAATTGTATTTGATTTAAATGATTATGTTAAATTAATCAAATTTTAGATATTTTTAAAACAAAATAACGGAAAAAATCTTGAATTGACAATTTACTAAATTGAAATTAAAAAGTTTTAATATATCATAGTTTATATCTAATTAAATTGTTAAAATTTTCTTTGTAAAAAGTCTAATCACCATGGAGCTGGTTTTCTAGTGTCAAGATGTGCCTTAACATGCTCTCCAAGACCAATAGAATAATTGTAGAAGTTTTCAAATCTTTTAACTACTTCTTCTATTTGTGCTTTCACTGGACAGATTTCATTTAAGAATAAACTGTAGGCAAAAGCTGCTAAAGCGAAATCGGCAATTGTGATCTGATCTCCAACGATGAATCCAGTTGTATTGCCTTCAAGTCTCTTGTCGAAAAAATACTTAAATATGTTATTATATGAGAAGGCAGCAATGAATTGGAAACCCAAATCCCCTTTAGTATTATGCATGAATTTTTGAAATTTAAGAATTATTTAAAATAAATTAGAAACTGAACTTATTTACTTATTATTAAATTAAAAATGGATAACAGTTGGCACAAACTTCTCTGCAAATAAAGCAAATATATCTCATTTTTTTTTTAGTTTATTCATAATTTATAATGCTTATAGCATTTCATTCATAATTTTAGATATTATTTCTCTTAAATAAATTATCTCTTTAGATAAATATCGCAAATATTTGAGTATTTTCTCTAAAAAAGGAAGTTCGTTAGTTAAGTTAGGGAGAGACACTTATTTTATATTATTAGGAACTTTTTCAATAATCTTAGTCCATCACTTATAAAAACCAACATTTTTGCTGTTCGCTAAAACCGAACTTTTTAGGAAAATAAGTTTAAATTAATTTTTACAAAAATTAAATGAAGTACAGTTTGTATTCAATGTGAATAAATGTATGTTTTTTCGCATTATTTAGCAATATAAGTATACTATAATAAATCTGCTTAGTTTTTTCATTTTAATCACTGTTATTATTTATTTTGAATTTATTTTTTCCTAATAATTTGTATTTTATCAATAACATTTTTTGAATTGGTAGTTTATGAGATATTGAGAATAAATTATTAATTTAATTTTAATAAATAACTTAATTAATTTTATTTTTGGATTGTACTTGCCATCTCAAGAGGGGATTAAAATCTCATTCTTAAAAGCCTTATTATATGAAAAGAGAAAAAGTTTTAAACTAATGAAACAAAATAATTTAGATTCATAGAGATATTAATAAGAACTACTATGATCATACTTTAACTTACCCAAACGTTTGAACAATAGTTTTTTGTAGTCCCTGTAGCTAAAGTTTGTAATCAATTTAAGCAACTTATTAAAGTATTTAAAACAGAAAAGCTATAGAATCTCTACTGAAAAAATAAATTGATAAATTAAAATCAACAATTTTGCTCCATGAGAAGCGGGAGAGCAATCATTTATCCAGCATCCTTAATTTTTACTTGAAATATTAATCTGAAATATCTCTACATTTTACGTAAAAGTGCAGAAATATATAAAATACCGAAAATTTAAATGACCATGAATAAAAAAAACGATTTGTTTAAAAGAGAAGATTATTGGACATAGAAAGCATTAGTCGAAGAAATAATGAGCTGGCATAAACCTATTACGATTCATTTCATTTGAGGACTCACTCATATGTTTAAATCTAAATCCTTATTAAATAAATTCTCTTAGACAGACCTAAGCCATTATTTGTAAAAAAAGATCACATTTTTTATAATTATCTACTTCCTACAATCTCTAAATATTCAAAAGGAAGTTAAATATTTTTACGTACCCTTTTAACTACAAATTTAAATTAATACCAGTAAATTAAGACTATGTTTAACATTTAAGGTTTAATTTTTCTTTCATCTAACATGTCTGAATCACTAGTTTCTGTAAAATTATGATCTATATTTAAGAAAAATGATAATTTATAAGGTCTATATCTCTATTTAATGACAAATCTGTATATTTTGCTAAATTTCTAAAAATAAAAATCAGCAATATATGGTTTTCACTAATTAATTTATTGATGAAATTAATAAATGACTAGTGATTACATATCTAAAATTATAAACTATTTTATATTCAAATAAACCTACTTGAAGGTAAATGGGGTTTTTAATCTTGGGAGAGTATTGTTGTAGAAATCAGCTAAAAGAGCAGTTTTAGTCTCTTCAATTGGATGGAAAGCAGCTTTGTACAAGGCATTTAAAATATCGTTAACACTATCAAGGATTGAGTCGACTAAGTAAGCTTGATAGGCATCCTCTGGGTAATATCTCAAAGTGGTACCTAGATATCTCAAGATTGCGTTTGATTAAAAAATAAATATAAATTTTAGACTGTCCTACTTAAATCTAATTACTAAAATTTCTTTTTAGATATTATTTTATTTGATTGTACATACATTTTTCCGTCCATTTCAACACCTGGAAGCTGATCAAATTCAAACTTGCCTGTCCCTTTGAGTTATGCCAAGTCAGCATATGAATAGTTAATCTCTTAATATTCGACTTTAGCGTGTGAAAATAGCATTCTTATGGCTTCACCTCTGGAATGAAAATTTAGGGTGTTGTTAACCATTGGTCACACATTGTCGCAATTGGTCACACATGTCGCAATTGGTCACACATGTCCCAATTGGTCACACATTTTTTATAATCATATTTTTTAGTCGAAACATTACATCAAACCACTTGTAACTACATAGAGAATGTGATAATTTTTATCTCCATAGTTTGAATCGATCCAAAGCCAAAGATTTTGATACCCCTTAACTCATATTTTAAACCTAAATTTCTTAAAATTATGAATGAGTAAAATGTGATTTAGCAACTTAGTACACACAAGTCATACTTTTAAATTAATACTTTTACCTTAAAATAAAGGAATTATATTAAATCAAATCTACTTAAAATTATTGTTAGTGATCAAGGTAGCGAAAAATTAAAGATATTTAGATTGTAAAAAATATAATATCTAAAGAATAATAAATAGATTACAGATGTTCTTCTTTAAAAATTAAAAATACATTTAAATTTTTGGATCTTGTAAGAATATTATATTTTTTACAATCTAAATATCTTTAATTTTTCGCTACCTTGATCACTAACAATAATTTTAAGTGTATTTGATTTAATATAATTCCTTTATTTTAAGGTAAAAGTATTAATTTAAAAGTATGACTTGTGTGTACTAAGTTGCTAAATCACATTTTACTCATTCATAATTTTAAGAAATTTAGGTTTAAAATATGAGTTAAGGGGTATCAAAATCTTTGGCTTTGGATCGATTCAAACTATGGAGATAAAAATTATCACATTCTCTATGTAGTTACAAGTGGTTTGATGTAATGTTTCGACTAAAAAATATGATTATAAAAAATGTGTGACCAATTGGGACATGTGTGACCAATTGCGACATGTGTGACCAATTGCGACAATGTGTGACCAATGGTTAACAACACCCTAAATTTAGATAATGAAGTTTGTAAGACATTTTTTGGAAATTTATTTAATAATTAGTAATAAATAAATATAATAGTGTATATTCAATGTGAGTGAATCAGAATAAAAATTTTATTTTAAATTTAAGGGGGAAGTATCGTGCTCTGAAATGGTATAAAATTACCCAAGAATAGAAATTTCCTGTCCCATTCAAAGAAATTTAATAATTTTTTAAATATTATCGAAATTTTTATCATCAATATGTTTAACTATTCAAGTTTCAACATCCATTAATTTATATATAATTAAAATTAAAAATAATTTACCAAAGTAGCAAATTTAATTAATTAAAATAATTAGTTCATCATATTTACAATATATAATCAGAAAATTGATAATTATAAACCTTGAAATTAAATTAAAAATGTTTTTTTATATTGGAATAAGGTAAAATATAAATATAAATTATAGGCCAGGAAAACTCCGTTGGTGGTTGCATGGGGGCAGGAAACTTACCTCCCCCATTTTTAAATGATATTAATGAAAGTAATTGAGGTTGTTAATTCATCATTTATATAGATATTAAATAAAATGTATATTTATTAAATAATATGAGGATTATAAATCATTTTAAAACTAATTCGATTTTATTCAAATGATTTAAAGATAGATTTAGAGAATAATTAAAATCTTTATAAATGTTAAATATGTTTTTTGAAATCAAAATTACTATTTACATGAAAAAATGTTTATTAATTTATTGATCAGTTAAGCTTAATATTAATCTATTAATAATTCTTATCTTGCATTTTGCAAAATAATTTTTAAATTTTACAAAATAAAAAATTTTACTTAATCATTAGATTCTTTATTTTCCTTACTATTCAAATTTAGTTGATTTATTTTTTTATTTTTTTAATAATTTTATAATTTCCTAGTTATAATTTATTTTCATTATTTAAATTTAATATTTATATTTTCATTCTTTCATTATTGAATCCTAAATTGTTGGCGAATATATTATATTCAGTCAAATATATAAACTTTATATGTTAAAACATAAATCAATACAAAAGTTAAACAAAAATAACTTTGTTCATAATAAATAATTTGCATCTATAGGCTAATAAACTGATTATTAACAAAAGAAAAAATAAGTTAAAAACTTATGTTTTAAGTAAACAATTGCAGGAATACATTCGAAATTGGGAAAATATAATAAATTAAATTTATAATAAATCAAAATCGTGGTAGTTAAAGTAGGCCAATTTGAACGATCTTGGACTCATTCGAAAGAGAATTAAAAATAAGCTGCACTTTACTATTGGCGGTACTATCTTATCGCATCCCTAGAGCGAGATTACTTCACTTTAATTTGATTGTATAATTTAATGAATTTATATGAGTTTAATTAAAGTGAAGTTATCTCGCTCTAGGGATGCGATAAGATAGTACCGCCAATAGTAAAGTGCAGCTTATTTTTAATTCTCTTTCGAATGAGTCCAAGATCGTTCAAATTGGCCTACTTTAACTGCCACGATTTTGATTTTTTATAAATTTAATTTATTATATTTTCCCAATTTCGAATGTATTCTTACAATATTAATTTTTTCAATATATCAAATATTTTAATAATAATTTTTTAAACAAATTAATAATTAAATAGATCCATATTTTTATGTTTATTTATGGAAATATATAAAGAAGTAATAAAATTTATTAAAACATTCAAAAAAAAAAACAATATTTTTATTAATTGCTTGTTAATTTTTATAAAATGTTTATTATTCATTCCTTTTAAATTTACTTTAATAAAAATAGATCTTACTGTCAAAACTTATAAAAAATTAAAAATATTTTAATTTACTTTCATCAAATTGAATTGATTAATTTCATTTTCAAGATGAAATCGGTGATTACATCAGAAAACAACACTAGAAAAATATAAATTTTTATAATTATTGTTTTTAAGTAATCTAAAATGCTCTATATGAAAACATACTGTAATATATTGAAATTATAATAACAAATTATTCTGATATTAATTGATAATATAAATTTATATTTTTTATTCTGAGTTTATTATTAAGAAATTGTTTTTAGTCTAATTTTTTAAAAGATAATTTAATTGAAATTTTAGACATCTAATTAAGGGAGTTTAAGAATTCTCTTTTATAAAACATTTTTCTAATTTTATAGTATGTATCTAAATTTAATTTATTTTAAAAATTATATGATTGGTAATTTATTATGTATTGAATAATTTATATTTAAAAAATTTACTCCAATGTTCTTTTAATCTTATATTATAATTAATTATAATTATTATTTTTATTGTTGAATGTTTATATAATTTCTAAATTCACAAAAATGATTCTTAATAAGTAATTTTAAAAATTGAAAGAATTTTTGAATAAATTGAAATACAGTTAACTTAATGGAAATTAAAAAGTTTCATAATATCATAGTTTATATCAAATTAAACTGTTAAAATTTTCTTTGTATAAAGTCTGATCACCATGGAGCTGGTTTTCTAGTGTCAAGATGTGCCTTAACATGCTCTCCAAGACCAAGGGAATATTTGTAGAAGTTTTCGAATCTTTTGACTACTTCTTCTATTTGTGCTTTCACTGGACAGATTTCATTCAAGAATAAACTGTAGGCAAAAGCTGCTAAGGCGAAATCAGCAATTGTGATCTGATCTCCAACGATGAATCCAGTTGTATTGCCTTCAAGTCTCTTGTCGAAAAATTACTAAAATATATTACTAAATGAGAAGGCAGAAATGAATCTAGGGAGGGTGTTACTTAGGAAATCAGCTATAAGAGCAGCCTTAGTTTCTTCATTTGGGTGAAAAGCAGCTTTATATAAGGTGTTCTGAATATCGTTAACACTATCAAGGATTGAGTCGACCAAGTAAGCTTGATAGGCGTCTTGTGGGTAATAGTTAAAGGTGACGCCTAGATATCTCAAGATGGCTTGTGATTGAAATATAATTATCAATTACTATAAGTCAAAATTAAAAATGTATTGACTTTGATTTTAAATCCCAATTTAACTATTTGAACGTACATTTTTCCGTCTTTTTCAATAGCTGGGATCTGTCCAAATTCAAACTTTCCTGTACCCTTAAGTCCTGCCAAGTCCTCGAATTAATAGTTGATCTCCTCGTATTAAACTTTAGCATGTGAGAATAGCATTCTAATGGGTTCAGCTCTGGAGTAGACTGGAAGATAGTGAAGTTTGTATGACATCAGTGGTAATAGATTTTGCAATAATTAGTTATAAGATAATCAGATTGCCTTTAAATATCTAATTTAGATTATTGCCACGTTAATTCTTTAATTATTTATATTGTACACGTTAATTGTTAGATAATTCTAGAAAATATCAATTTCATTATATCTTTAAATTAATGCTAAAAGATAAATTTAATAAATATATTCTTTAAATTTTTAATCCAATATCCGGCCACTTTTTAATTTTAAGTATATCAATATTTCATTTAGACTTATTTGATTTTATTCCAGGCTAAATAATCTTGAAAGTAATTAATTTTTAACCAATATATAATTTGATCCATCATTTATATGAATGATAGAACAGTTATAAATTAAAAAAATAGAATATCTTTTATTTTAAGGTCTAATTTTCGCGGTTTGTTTTGTAATTTCACATTAATCATTGATTTTCTAAAAATAATTTATAAATATATTTTTTTTTCTCAATTTTTTCCCAAAATTTTTGAAATAAATATTTTTATAAGATGCTTTGATACTCTGATTTTTAAAAGTAATTTGATAAATTTATGTCAGGTAACAAACTAAAAATATGTTTTCTTTTTTGAGTGTATATAAATAGTTTTAAATTTATAGAATAGGGTAATAAATCCAAAATTTATCAATTAAATCTAACTATATATTTAATTCCCTGATAATAGAATCAAAAATTATATTAACTCAATATGATATAGATATTCATAGAAATATATTACCTGAAATAAATCAATTAGGAAAATTATAAATCAAGAATTAATTATAAAATTATATCAATAAATGTATATTTTTCATCTTAAAAAAATAAGCAAGAAAATAAGATTTAATTATAAAGTAACCAGTAACACAATTAAAGAAGGAAAATAATGTAAAAGTAAAATTTATATAACTTTTCGTATTATAATGAAATAAAATTCAAAAATCAAAACAAAATAGTATTATTATCAATTGCTAAATATTTAAAAAGTATATCTCATAATTTTTATTTTAGAAACAAGAATAACCATAATCAAAAGTAAAAATAAGCTTTATTTCTTAATTTAATAAATTTAATTCTAAGAATTAAAATCAATATTTGAAAGTAATACTATAAATATTTTAGAAATTAAAACTTAAAAATATGAAAAAAATTAACAACAATTAAAAGTTCGGAGTAGCACCTGGAACTGGCTATGGGGTTGGTTACTCTGGTATGAATTAAAGATAACCTAATGCTGGAATGGGTTCGAATTAATTTGCTAATCCACAGTACATTTTTGCTTATTTTTTATTAAATGATTATTTTTATGCTTAATAATTATAATCTTGTTAGTTTTATTTACTTTTATAGTAGATATCCTTTTAATATATTCATTAATTTTAATTGTAAAATATCTACATATGTTAATTTAATTACTTTAAATTCTTATTAAAATATATACATGGGAGGAATGGGTGGCAATTAAGATTTGATGTATTAAGACGACTTTTACGATGACGAGGTAGATTTCGATACCGAAGAGGCACAGGCCTACGCCCTACAAATGCAAGCTCAAGGTTTGAACCCGTTAACCGGGGCTCCTATGCAAATATCCAGTCAAGATATGGAAATATAAAGGGCAGAATAGATGTTGGGGCCTGGCTATGAGATCATGGAGGAGGAACTTGATGAAGAATATGAGCCAACTGTTTTTTATTAAAATACCATTATAAATAAAGTATGATTATAAAATGATTAAAAATGCAAATTACTGGAGAAGAAATAGAGGAATATGCAAAATATCTGGGCATGGATTTAAATGACGACAGAGAGCTTTTTTATATTGCGAAAGAAGGCTTGAAAGCCCCACTCCCTAACCCCTGGAAACCTTGTAAATCACCTGGAGATAGCATCTATTACTACAACTTCGACACTAATTTTATTTTTTTATTTTGCTTGAATTACATTTTATATATAGTTATAAAAGAATAGTTAAATTAATATTGTGGTTATTGTAAAACATTTTTCTTAATTAGGTTTTTAAACTAGAAAATTAAATATCAAGTCTATTCTAATATTCAATTTTATTATAGTAAATTTATAAAATAAATATTTGGGCACCAAAAATAATAATCTCATTGAAAATTGTTATTTCATTTCTATTTATTATTTTGTTGGAATTTGCACAGAAAAAAAATAATTCCAATTATTCCAAATAAATATTATGTGTTTTGAGTCAGTAGTGATTATTGAATAAAAAATTATTAAAAGATTTTATTGTTTAAACATCAATCAAATTAATTTTCAAGATGTGATATTGATATTAATGAATTTAGTGCAGTATGGTTTTATAATTAATCATACAGTTAATTTGTGAACTAAATTTTAAGAATATGTATTATTTAATTATCAATTTTTAATTATGATTCTATCAGTTATATATTTCTTTAATTCATGACAATAAAAATTGTCATTTTTATAATAATTGTTTATAATCAATTCTTAATTGGTTATTTATTAAGAAATATGATATTTTTTTTAGCATTTTAAATTCTTATAAAAATATAAAATCATATTTATACATTAATAAAATTATTAATGATAATAGAAATAATATATTGAATAATTATGAATTATTTGTGATTAAATCCAATTTCTATTAATTTTTACTTAATATTATATTTAAAGTTCAGCAAATACCTAAATAAATACATAAATTATACCAATAACAATATTAACAAAAAAAATTAAAATTTTTAAATACATAAAACCTCAAAATTTATTCATAAATAAAGTTTGAAACTTTAAAATAAATATAATATTAATTGAAGTCTATTTACAATTTTATTTAGTAAATTTCCTTATTTAACTAAAATTATTATTTAAAACATAGAATTATTATTTAACCCAATTAACTAACTAAATATATTTTGATAAGCTAAGAATTTTAGTATTTTAGGTGCTTTCATACTCTTTCTTGGTATGAAAAATTTAATAAATTTTTAATTAAATTATAAAGATATATAAATATAATTTTTAATGCGATGAAAATCATGAATTTAATTAAAGCAAGATTAAAATTTATTTGTGCTGTAAGAATATAATTAGAGACATTTATAAATAGACGACACAAAGACATTTGTTTTAAGTGTTATTAGTAAATAACTTATGATAAACCAATAGGTGGTAGGGAGAAGATATATTAAATTAAAAATTATTCATGTAATTAATGCCAATAAAAGAAAGATATATTTTAAAATGATTTTACTTGAAATTTAATTGTAAATTAAAAAAAGTTCTTAAATAATTTTATAATAATTGATCCACACTTTGTAATTTAATAAATAATTATCACTCTTATAAAAATAGTCATTAATATATCTATAATTCAATTTTTATTAAAGCGTTTTATTAAACTTTATTGTGGCAGTTCTGAAGGTCACACGATAGGGAGATCAAAAATTTTAATAAATTAAATCAGACTAAGTTTTAACAATTCTAAAATTAATTAATACATCTCAAACATAAATTCTTAATAGATTGAGTAACTATTATAAACTTTTATCATTTATAATTAAAACTTAAAATGTTTTAATTTATTAAAATTTTTGATTTCAATATCAAGTGATCTTCTAAACAGCAATTTTAAGCATAAATGTGACCGAGCTTGCATATATAAACATTAAAATTGACTTTTAACGATGCTGTGAAGTTAACGATCTGAACAAGCACCGATCTAGAGATAAGAAAGACAAATAATGAATAACTTTGATTTTGAAAGATGAGCTGATTATGACTATTTAAGATAACATTACTTAACTTTGGCTTCCAGATATTTACTGATCAGTTTTTTTATTTATTTTGCAAAATCCACTTAATTCGCTTTATAAATAAGTAATTATAAAATACGTATAAACTTTCAATTCCAATTTCATTTTTAAGATTATTTATCATTAGTTTTTATAATAATAAACATATATCCATATTATTTAAATTAGAAGCCCTAGCCACTCTTGCGAAGTCTTAAAAATTTTAATAATTAAAATTGATTTAATAAAAATTGGGGTAAGTTTCCTGCACCCTGCAGTTTTCAGACCCTAAAATTCAAATTAATATTGTTTGAAAATAAAAACACTAGGAACATATAAATCCCATATTTAATGATTAAAACAGTATATTAAACTATTTTTTTAAATATATAATTTTCAAGGTTTGTATTTCTAATAATATAATAAAAAAACAAAATTTATCTAATTGTTTTTAATAAATAATTAATGTGATTTTCATTCAAATTTGAAAATTTTTATCAAGGTATATTGGATGCTAGATTTTAAATAATTAGATAAAAATTGAGGAAATAAATTTTGAAAAATATATTAAAAAAATTATATATTTCTATGTAAAGGCCAGGAATCTTATGAAAGGACATGGCACAAAATTCCTCTCCCATAAAATTAAGAATAATTAAAAATTTAATAATCATAATTAATTAAATATAAATATTGAAAAATAAGTAATAAATTTAATGCTTAAATATATAAGTCAAATATGATGATCAATATTTATTAATTTTTAGAGTTCTATCGTTAAGTATGATATAGAAATACTCATGATGAATCATTTCTAAAAATTTTGGAGTTTCTCTGGAGTAGTAGTTTGGTGGTGTGAAATACTGGCGCCTTAGTTTTCTAATTATTTATATTTATATATAAATATGAAATATGAAAATGATAATTTAATATTTAAATAAGTATAATTTACAAAATTGAAGTTATCAAGACTATCATCGGTCTAAACCATTATATCAATTTATAATTTTAAAATAAAAACTAGATCAAATAATAATAATTAAAAATATTTAAATTAATAATAAAATTGAGACATGAGATAAATATTTAGATATCTCATTTATACAAACTTTTTTTTTTTACAATAACTTCTTAATAAATATTTACATTTTAGATTATTAAACTAAATAAATTCAAAGTTTGAAATATAATTTTTTCGAAATTTCTTTTATATTATTCAGAGAAAATGATTTGGTCATTAAATAAAAGAATTAATTATTTCATTCATTAATATTTTCGTTATTTTATAAAGTATTTCTTAAGAATTTATTCATATAATTTATTAATTTTCTTTGAATTTAAAAATGCTAAAAATTCATTTAGTAGCTCTTATAGTCAACTGTGGGATTGCTTTATAGAATAAATAATTAAAAAATGAGGGATTTTAAAGGAATTAATTACCATTACAATCTCAAAATTTTATAGAAAAAGCAAGGAAAGTTTGTTTATCAAATTTATAAAAATCTATTACTAACTTCATCATTAGATAAAGTGCTAAAAAATATGGCGGCATCTTATATGATGTAAAAGTAAATGAATATTTTGGAAAGATATTTAAAGTTGAAATCATATGAGAGTGAAATTACTATTATTTAATAAAATTAAAATAGCCTTTTAAATATAGGAAATTATTAAAAAACAAGATTTAAATATTATAAATTTCAGTAAAGCTCAGTTCTTTGCAGTAAATTTTTTTTTTAGTGTTTCCATCATCATATTAAACTTCACTTATTATTGATGAAATTTAGATAGATATTCAAAACCCCAAAACCCCTTAGTTAGGTTTATAAGTGCTTTGATTTGTAGGGTATAGTTGTGGTCTTATTGGGGTTAGTAGAGAAAATGCAGGTTTTATGTGAATTTTAAGTATATTTAATGTTTATTAGGCGATTTAACTCAAATAAATTTCATCTGCTTGTCTTTATTGTATCTCTTGAATCTTGCTCTCTATAGTGGCTCAAGTAAATCGTCTACTGATTATCATGGATATGATGGTGCTCTTACAATTATCACGTCTACAATCTGTTTGATTTCTTTGCAGATAACCTCCTGCTTTATATGCTTGATGGCTAAACTTATTGATTATTTCTCTTATTTGGTACCATAGTAAGACATGCATTCCATGTCACTCTCTAAAATTATAGCAGCTACTGCCCATACATCCCACTAAACTGATCCATTCGTCCACTTCTCTCTTATTGGGAAGTAGCCAGGAGTGCCAAGAACCTTTGCTAAAGTTACTATCTCTTATCTCAAGGCTCTATTGAAATCAATAACTACGACTTCTAAAGGACAGAGGTTCAGCATTACATTTTCAGGTTTCAAATCTCTATGAACATATCCAGGTTCATGCAACTCCTTGACACCCTTTATCATATCTGATAGTATATAATTCAAATCATCTGGGTATCTATTATGATATAAATAATCTCTCAGAGTCATTTCATATTTCTTAAGCCTTAGTGCGATAAAACCATCGCTTAAAATAGCACCATCTAGCTTAATCAAGTTCTTGCAGTTTTATCTCTATGCCTCTCTAAGAATCATATATTCGTTAGCAAACTCATTTTAGTATTGCTCGTTCTTAAGGAGAAAGCTGAAAGGGTACACCTTGTATGCATACTCATCAACCACTATAAGCTTTGCTTTGTTAGGAACACTTATATGCAAGTAATTCTCAATACAACCACTTAGATTAATTGCATTCAATGCAGGAATGCTCATAGCTTTTGCTTGGAAGCAGGCTAGAATTGTATTGCCTGCAGGTTAGTTCATCGATTCTTATCTTTTCTGTCTCTTGAGCTTCTCCTGTAACTCTCTTTAAGACTCGATAGTATTTGATTTTCTTTTAGCTGGCACAAGTTTTTATGTCTCTTTATCTTAAATCAAGAACTCACTGAGGTGATGCTTTTGCATGTGCTTCTTAACTTTTGCAGAGTGAGTATAAGACTTCATACAAGTTGTGCATTAGTACCTTCCATCCACTTTTTCATGCTTGAAATATATCTTGGCTTTGCCAGAGTGTACCTCTTTAAGGTGTCTCTTCAAGCTTTGTTCGGTTGAGAAAAGATTCTAGCAGTCTTCACATTGATATGTTTTTATCTTTACAATTGGTAGCTGTTCTTTTAGCTCCTCAACTTATTCAATTTATGTTTAAATGCGTAGCTCTACACTCTTCTTCTGCTTTAATACTTCTATGTTAAAAACATCTGCTTCAAATTCAAGAGCTCCTAGCAATAATTTCCTCTCAACATAAATGATTTCAGGCTTATTAGTGGAGCCAAAGTTGAGCATTGATTGATCTGCTCCTAAAAGTGCCGCTCTACGATTTAAGTTGACCGCCATGTTTAAATTCAAATTTAAATTTCTATTATAAAGCTCTTAAAACCTCTATAGCTATATCTGGACTATATAGGAGTTGCAACAGCATTAATGATGGTTTGATCTAAGCTCTAAGACTTCATATTTATACTCAGTTTATAACTATAAATTTTCTAATTTTATGCTTAATATTTTTAATTTTGGTACCAACTGAGAATAAATTCAGGTTGGTACTGGTACCAATTAGGTTTTGAACCATTTTGGAACTTTTCCATTAAAACCTCATTAGTTTAAAAACTAGGTACTAATTAAGTTTTGGTACTATTAAATTGGTACCAATTAAAATTAAACGAATTTAGTACCAGTACTAATTAAATTTAAACAAATTTAGTACTAATTTAATGGAACTAAATTGATAAAAATGGAGCTCCATCTCTGCAGTTTGTTACAGCTTCTGCAAACTTTCTCCACGTATCTTTGCAGGGTTGACCTCCTATAAGATGCCCATATTTAATAGTAAGTTTTTTAACAATAGGATCCAGAAGTCTATAAATTATAATTTGAAATTCATTAATAGGAAGAGGAACAAAGATGGAATCTATAAGTACTGCAATGAAGAGGGTTGAAGCTTAAGAAATGATATCAAGATTCAGAAGTAAGGAAGATCTCTATCGATACCTAACTTTACATGGTAAGATAAATAGATGACTATTAACATATTATACAGTTGGTTTATTCCTTCCAACGATGGAAGGTACCAAAATTTCATTCTTGAAAGCAATACTTTGTGAGGAGAAGAAAGCTTTTAAAAATAAAGAGATTAAACTAATAGAAATTCCCAACTACCCTGAGATTTCAGTCACTAATCTTTATGAGGATGCCATGTAAGATGAGGAAGTGGTAGTTTACCTTCCTACCAAGAAACAACTCTCTAATAAACTTTCAGAGAGGAACTTTTTCTTTGGTGTTCTTGGTACAATAAAAGAGGAGTATCTCAGAGAAATAATTGAAGAAGCACATAAGAAACGATATTCTATCTCTCCTGAAGATAGAAAAAGCAAGGCATTCTAATAAGCTCAGCTTGGCTAGAAGAACTTAAGAAGTATCCTTATCTTTCAAGTAAGCTTTATCATATAACTTTGTAGAAAAATCTAGCACTGGTATATATCTTATGAAAGAGCATGCTAAGGTCCATAGAGAGAGAAAGTCACAGACAATTCATGAAGTGAGCAAGAGACTTTATAAAGATGTCTAAAGCCAGAAGAAATAAACATAGATGCTGGAGCTGGCACAAAGAGAAGAAATATGGGCCCAAGCAAGCCATAAAAAAGAGGAGAAAAAAGAGAAGCCAAACCCCTTTATGGGCCAATTTAATATGTGAATATATTCATTCGTTTAAATCTAAAACTTATTTATAAACATTCATTCTTCCCTCTCTCGCACAAATTGTTGTCTTATCTACGCTCACTCTCTTACAGCTGCTTTGAATTAAGTCTACTGTATCGATGGGCAAGTCATGCATAAGATGATACAGCAGCAGCTTCTTGTAGTGTGTCTTGATTTAACTCCAGTAGAATTCAATTCCATTAAATTAAGGGCTATAAGGAACGTTGTATACAGGAGTTATGTTTAGCTCTTCATAAGCTTTCTTAGACTCCTTAGTCTTATGAACTGAGAGGTTATCAACAAACAGGATGATCTCTTGGTTACTATACTTCTCTCTGAGCTTGTGTAGGAACTCTATATACTACTCTCGCTTAATAGAGCGAGGGTGAATAACATAACTCTCTAGGCCTGAATCTTCACTTATACCAGCTAAAATTGCATGGGTGACTACCTTCACTTTTTAATCATAGACTTCTATATTATCATACTTCTTATACCAAGACTTATTAATAAAGGTGTTGAAGGTAAACACAGCTTCATCGGCGTGTATGAACTTGATGTTATTAGTAATAGCTCTCTTCATTTAATCATATATATATATATAGTTTAAATTATTACTATAAAATGGCACAATAAAATCAATCACTCTCTTCACTATGTTGACAGTCTTGAAAGTAATACCATTTCGTCTATAAATATTGGCTATAGTCTAAGGAGAGATACGCATGTCAGGAAACTTGCGATGAAACATCACAGCTCGCTAGTCTAATGGAAAGTGTGCCCAATACTTCAAAGTCTTAGAGTCGCAGAGGAAGTCAATATGAGCCTGGGAGAACTTTTTTTTCTTGCAGGATGTTTTCAAGAGCCTGAGTTATAATGTTAAACAGCTAACAAGCAATGATACCTAACAGTTGAGGCACTCTTGTGTAGGAATCTTGCTATAGCTGTATAATTCAACACTGGTTTGACTTAGTCTATATTAATACTTGTACCATACCTAAGCTTAAGCAGTAAATCTAAATATTACTCATCATAAATAGACCCTAAATTTCGCTAATTTCTATTTCTCATTTTTGAAAATTGGCCTAATTTCTCTACTAACCCCAATAAGACCCCAACTATACCCTACAAATCAAATCACTAATAAACCTCACTAAGGGGTTTTGGGGTTTTGATTCGCGTTTGAGACCTTACCATCTCAGCATCTCTAATAAATATTTAAAATTTCAAAAAGTTGAAAAATCGAGCTCTTCTCACTTTAACAATGAATAATTAGAATTAATGTTGACATTGAAGAGCCCATTTTTTAGTGCAATTTAATAACTTTGAGAGGATTCGTAAATTAAAATAGGCAAATTAAACCATTTTAAGTTTTAATGATTAAAGATTAAAAATTTCAATAATGGATTTAATATATATAGAATTTTTAATAGTAATGTTTTGTGTTTAATGATTAGAATCAAATAAATTTAACATATCACTGTTTAATACTAAAATCAAACCATCAATCTTAGTCGTGACGTAGACGTATCTGAATGAGTTGACGTGGCAAATTCCGTGACGTGGCAGTCGTGAAGTAGAAAACTCCGAAAAAACCATTCTTGCTATCACCTAGTCTTCACCCTAAATCAAGATGTCAACCGGGTTTTCACCATGGAGGACAGAGCTCGTAGGATCCTACCAGAGTGACAGAAGATGGAGAAAAACGCTTACCGGTCCCACCGCTGCTGGGAAACGTAATCCCTATCCTTTCGCTGTGGTAGCTTCAGCTCCCTAACCCGGTGTGGGAGAAAAATCCTTATCGTTGGCTTCAAAGGTTTTCGTCTTCTCATTTTTGAAGGCAGAGCGTACCTTCATCCTGCTCCCTATTACCTAGGAAACTGAACTCAAGCCAGTAGACTCATCTAATGCAGGGGAAATCTTAGGATCCAGCTCACTCGAGGAGTGTACGCTGACAGATTGAACCCCGCCGACTGGTCCCTCATGCGTTGCGCCCAGCAACCCCCTACATGCCCTCGGTAGGCCTTAGTGTAGTAGAAAGCTCTATCAGAAAGTCCCAAGTGGTTGGTACCAACTAGCAATTAACTTTCTAATTTATAGTAATCAAAACCCCAAAACCCCTTAGTGAGGTTTATAAGTGCTTTGATTTGTAGGGTAGATTTGGGGTCTTATTGGGGTTAGTAGAGAAATTAGGCCAATTTTCAAAATGAGAAATAGAAATTAGCGAAATTTAGGGTCTATTTATGATGAGTAATATTTAGATTTACTGCTTAAGCTTAGGTATGGTACAAGTATTAATATAGACTAAGCCAAACCTGTACTAAATTATGCAGCAATAGCAAAGTTATTACGCAAGAGTGCCTCAACTGTTAGGTATCACTGCTTGCTAGCTGTTTAGCATTTTAATTCTGGTTGTTGAACGCATCCTGCAAGAAAATAAAAGTTCTCACAGCACCATATTGACTTCCTCTGCGACTCGAAGACTTTAAAGTATTGGGCACACTTTCCTCTTGACTAGCGAGCTGTCATGTTGCATCGCAAGTTTCCAAACATGCGTATCTCTCCTTAGACTATAACCAATATTTATAGAAGAAATGGTATTACTTTCAAGACTGTCAACAGAGTGAAGAGAGTGATTGATTTTACAGTGCCATTTTATAGTAATAATTTAAACTATTAATATATGATTAAATGCAGAGAGCTATTACTAATAACATCAAGTTCATACACGCTGATGAAGCTGTGTTTACCTTCAACACCTTTATTAATAAGTCTTGGTATAAGAAGTATGATAATATAGAAGTCTATGATTAAAAAGTGAAGGTAGTCACCCATGCAATTTTAGCTGGTATAAGTGAAGATTCAGGCCTAGAGAGTTATGTTATTCACCCTCGCTCTATTAAGCGAGAGTAGTATATAGAGTTCCTACATAAGCTCAGAGAGAAGTATAGTAACCAAGAGATCATCCTGTTTGTTGATAACCTCTCAGTTCATAAGACTAAGGAGTCTAAGAAAGCTTATGAAGAGCTAAACATAACTCCTGTATACAACGTTCCTTATAGCCCTTAATTTAATGGAATTGAATTCTACTGGAGTTAAATCAAGACTCACTACAAGAAGCTGCTGCTGTATCATCTTATGCATGACTTGCCCATCGATACAGTAGACTTAATTCAAAGCAGCTGTAAGAGAGTGAGAGTAGATAAGACAACAGTTTGTGCGAGAAAGGGAAGAATGAATGTTTATAAATAAGTTTTAGATTTAAACGAATGAATATATTCACATATTAAATTGGCTCATAAAAGGGTTTGGCTTCTCTTTCTTCTCATCTTCTTATGGCTTGATTGGGCCCATATTTCTTCTCTTAGTGCCAGCTCCTCCATCTATGTTCATTTCATCTGGTTTTAGACATCTTTATAAAGCCTCTTGCTCACCTCATAAATTGTCTACGACTTTCTTTCTCTGTGAACCTTTGCATGCTCTTTCATAAGATATATACCAGTGCCAGATTTTCCTACAAAGTTATATGTCAAAGCTTACT
This sequence comes from Oxytricha trifallax, assembly GCA_000711775.1. Classification (NCBI taxonomy): domain Eukaryota; phylum Ciliophora; class Spirotrichea; order Sporadotrichida; family Oxytrichidae; genus Oxytricha; species Oxytricha trifallax. The sequence continues at coordinate 82,152 of ARYC01000369.1, read as the reverse complement.
TGAAAGATAAGGATGCTTCTTAAGTTCCTCTAGCCAAGCTGAGCTTATTAGAATGCCTTGCTTTTTCTAGTCTTCAGGAGAGATAGAATATCGTTTCTTATGTGCTTCTTCAATTATTTCTCTGAGATACTCCTCTTTTATTGTACAAGAAACACCAAAGAAAATGTTCCTCTCTGGTAGTTTATTAGAGAGTTGTTTCTTGGTAGGAAGGTAAACTACCACTTCCTCATCTTACATGGCATCCTCATAAAGATTAGTGACTGAAATCTCAGGGTAGTTGGGAATTTCTATTAGTTTAATCTCTTTATTTTTAAAAGCTATCTTCTCCTCACAAATTATTGCTTTCAAGAATGAAATTTTGGTACCTTCCATAGTTGGAAGGAATAAACCATCTGTATAATATGTTAATAGTCATCAAGTTATCTTACCATGTAAAGTTAGGTATCGATAGAGATCTTCCTTACTTCTGAATCTTGATATCATTTCTTAAGCTTCAACCCTCTTCATTGCAGTACTTATAGATTCCATCTTTGTTCCTCTTCCTATTAATGAATTTCAAATTATAATTTATAGACTTCTGGATCCTATTGTTTAAAATCTTACTATTAAATATGGGCATCTTATAGGAGTCAACCCTGCAAAGATACGTGGAGAAAGTTTGCAGAAGCTGTAACAAATTTCAGAGATTGAGCTCCATTTTTATCAATTTAGTTCATTAAATTATTACTAAATTTGTTTAATTTTAATTAGTACTGGTACTAAATTTGTTTAATTTTAATTGGTACCAATTTAATAGTACCAAAACTTAATTAGTACCTAGTTTTAAACTAATGAGGTTTTAATGTAAAAGTTCCAATGGTTCAAAACCTAATTGGTTTCAGTACCACCTGAATTTATTCTCAGTTGGTACCAAAATTAAAAATATTAAGCATAAAATTAGAAAATTTATAGTTATAAACTATGTATAAATATGAAGTCTTAGAGCTTAGATCAAACCATCATTAATGCTGTTGCTACTCCTATATAGTCCAGCTATAGCTATAGAGGTTTTAAGAGCTTTATAATAGAAATTTAAATTTGAATTTAAACATGGCGGTCAACTTAAATCGTAGAGCGGCACTTTTAGGAGCAGATCAATCAATGCTCAACTTTGGCTCCACTAAAAAGCCTGAAATCATTTATATTGAGAGGGAGGTAGAGCGAAGAGCTCTTGAATTTGAAGCAGAGGTCTTTATCATAGAAGTATTAAACCAGAGGGAGAGTGCAGAGATAGGGGTTTAAACTTAAATTGATTAAGTTGAGGAGCTAAAAGAACAGCTACCAATTGTAAAGATAAAAACATATCAATGTGAAGACTGCTAGAATCTTTTCTCATCAGAACAAAGCTTGAAGAGACATCTTAAAGAGGTACACTCTGGCAAAGCCAAGATCTATTTCAAGCATGAAAAAGTGGATGGAAGGTACTAATGTACAAGTTGTATGAAGTCTTATACTCACTCTGCAAAAGTTAAGAAGCACATCAAAAGCATCACCTCAGTGAGTTCTTGTTTTTAGATAAAGATACATTAAAACTTGTGCCAGCTAAAAGAAAATCAAATACTGTCGAGTCTTAAAGATTGTTACAGGAGAAGCTCAAGAGACAGAAAAGATAAGAATCGATGAACTAACCTGCTGGCAATACAATTCTAGCCTGCTTTCAAGCAAATGCTATGAGCATTCCTGCATTGAATGCAATTAATCTAAGTAGTTGTATTGAGAATTACTTGGATATAAGTGTTCCTAACAAGGCAAAGCTTATAGTGGTTGATGAGTATGCATACAAGGTGTACCCTTTCAGCTTTCTCCTTAAGAACGAGCAATACTAAAATGAGTTTGCTAACGAAATATGATTCTTAGAGAGGCATAGAGATAAAACTGCAAGAACTTGATTAAGCTAGATGGTGCTATTTTAAGCGATGGTTTTATCGCACTAAGGCTTAAGAAATATGAAATGACTCTGAGAGATTATTTATATCATAATAGATACCCAAATGATTTGAATTATATACTATCAGATATGATAAAGGGTGTCAAGGAGTTGCATGAACCTGGATATGTTCACAGAGATTTGAAACCTGAAAATGTAATGCTGAACCTCTGTCCTTTAGAAGTCGTAGTTATTGATTTCAATAGAGCCTTGAGATAGGAGATAGTAACTTTAGCAAAGGTTCTTGGCACTCCTGGCTACTTCCCAATAAGAGAGAAGTGGACGAATGGATCAGTTTAGTGGGATGTATGGGCAGTAGCTGCTATAATTTTAGAGAGTGACATGGAATGCATGTCTTACTATGGTACCAAATAAGAGAAATAATCAATAAGTTTAGCCATTAAGCATATAAAGCAGGATGATATCTGCAAAGAAATCTAACAGATTGTAGACATGATAATTGTAAGAGCACCATCATATCCAAGATAATCCTTAGACGATTTACTTGAACCACTAGAGAGAGCAAGATTCAAGAGATACAATAAAGACAAGCAGATAAAATTTGTTTGAGTTAAATCGCCTAATAATCATTAAATATACTTAAAATTCACATAAAACCTGCATTTTCTCTACTAACCCCAATAAGACCACAACTATACCCTACAAATCAAAGCACTTATAAACCTCACTAAGGGGTTTTGGGGTTTTGAATGTTTTAATTAATTTTAAATTAATAATTATTAATTGAGAATGTGCCTATTTTAATTTACTAATCCTCACAAAGTTATTGAAATTGCTCTAAAAAATGGGCTCTTCAATGTTAACATTAAGTCTAAGAAGAGATCGATTTTTCAACTTTTCGAAATTTTAAATATTTATTAGAGATGCTGAGATGGTAATGTCTCAAATGCGAATATCTATCTAAATTTCATCAATAATAAGTGAAGTTTAATATGATGATGGAAACACTTAAAAAGGAGAATTTACTGCAAAGAACTGAGCTTTATTGAAATTTATAATATTTAAATCTTGTTTTTTAATAATTTCCTATATTCAAAAGGCTATTTTGATTTTAGAATTAAATATAAAATAAGACTGACTATTTATTATATAATTCATATTATCTTCTTAAATATTAATTGAAAATAGTTTAAAAACAGAATTTAAAAGTAACTTTACTTATTAACTTAAATTTTATATAAATATTAGAAAAAAATTGCAAAACCTTTATCTAAAAATGATAAATAATAATAGAACATTTAGCTTTTACAAAAAAAGTATAGCTTGTTTTATATTTCTGTAAGTTCAAATTAGACAAAACGATATATAATAAATATAATTATTTTCGATGAAATTATTTTAAAATCATTTACTATAAATATGTATTAATGTATATTTAATGGAACCACTGGCTGTGCAATTTAGATAGTAGGCTACTTTGCTAATTTGGTAGGATTCAAGTTTGTTAACTTGACGGCGGATCTTCCTCTACCGATGTTAGATTTAGGGCGATTGGTATTCGTGATAGTTTTCTTTAAAAATATAATTTCAAATTTGAACTTTGTTTCTCTTTTCCCGCAGATAATTATGTATAAAATTATTTATTAATTATATTGAAATCTTAATATTTATTGTATTATATAGTTTTGCCCTATACTTGATTCCCCATTTTCTTTGCGGCCAACTTTCCCAGTTTATTAGGAGGTTTGATGGTTCTGGGGAAGAGCTCCTTGAGAAATCCGTCCACGCACAATTTCTATTTGTATTGAACAAAGATTTAAGAACTTACAACGTGGGTGTTATTTCTAGCAAGTAGCTGTTAATGCACTGGCTTGATTTATTCAAATGATCTCTATTTGCTTTCTTCGAGCCTAGGTCTTTGAGCTTCTTCATGATCACTTATAGGATTAGGGTCTGCTAGCTTTGGAAGTCTGGCTAAGATCTATTTGAGTGTAGCCTGTTGAGAATAAAAATTAAAATTTAGTGTTTTACTGATTTAAAAAATCGTAAAATATTTACACAATAACTATAAATTCAATAAATATTCTATTAATATATTTATTTTAATGAAGTTGATTAGTATAATTTGCCTTAATTGTTTCATCTGTTAAGGCAAATTATTTAGCCATATTTTTGCTGATTTGAGAAATTTGTTTTTAGAGCCGGGCCTAGAGGGTATTTAATTTAAAATAATAATAATTATATGGGAGACTTTTTTATAAATTAGTCAATTATATATTAGCTTATAATATGAACTATTTAACATTTTTCATCAATTTATTTATAATATTTTAAATAATAATAAAAATAATGCTTGTCAAATTAATATTCATTAAAAAATAAGATAAATTTTATGATAATTATGACCAAAAGATATCTATCTTATATTATCAAAAAAATATTCAGATTTTATTTTTTAAAAAAGTATTTATTCATTTATTTTTATAAAATACACCTTCGGATCTCCACTTTATCAAGATAAGTCTTTTTAGCACAAAACTGATGGTCGGCTTCTTATCTCGATTGTATCTACGATAAACTCTGCTTATCATCCTCTGCCTATTATTAAAATAATATTTCATTATTTTAAAGATTGAAAAATTGACTCTAAATAAAACGAGTTCCGAAATTAAATAACCAGTGTAAATTTTTATAAAAAACTTCACATATAAATTTAACGATTATCAAGATATTATAGCGATATATTTGTACTATAAAAGTATGTAAAAGTAATTTAAATTAAGAGAATATCATTTATTAATCAAAACCCCAAAACCCCATAGCGAGATTTATAAGTGTTTTGATTTGTAGGGTAGATTTGGGGTCTTATTGGGGTTGGTAGAGAAAATACAGGTTTTATGTGAATTTAATCTATTTTTAATGAGTTTTAAGTGATTTAATTCAAACAAATTTTATCTGCTTGTCTTTGTTGTATCTCTTGAATCTTGCTCTCTCTAGTGGCTTAAGTATTTCACCTAATGTTTAGCAAGGATAGTTAGGAGCTCTCACGATTATCATCTCTACTATGCTTTAATTTCTTTGGAGATATCTTCTTACTTTATGTGTTTCTGTGCCAAACTTATTGATTGTTTTTCATGTTTAGTACCTAAGTAAGACATTCTTTCTATTTCACTTTCTAATATTATTGCAGCTACTGGCCAAACGTTCCATTAGACAGATCCATTTTTTCACTTCTCTCTTATTGGGAAGTATCCGGGAGTCCCAAGTACGTATGCTAAAGTAACGATTTCTTATCTTAATGCTCTATTGAAATCGATAAAACTGCTTCTAATGGGCAGAGATTTAGCATTACATTTTCAGGCTTCAAATCTCTATGAACATATCCAAGTTCATGCAACTCTTTGGCACCCTTAATCATATCTGATAGTATATCATTTAAGTCATCTTGTTATCTGTTTTTATATATATAATCTCTTAGAGTCATTTCAAATTTCTTGAGTCTTAGTGCGATGAAACTGTAGCTTAAAATAACTCCATCAAGATTAAGCAAATTTTTGCAATCTTTTCTCTAGGTCTCTCTAAGAATCATGTATTCATTAGCAAACTCGTTCTAATACTGTTGGTTCTTAAGATAACTCAATCAAAACCCCAAAACCCCTTAGTGAGGTTTATAAGTGCTTTGATTTGTAGGGTATAGTTGGGGTCTTATTGGGGTTAGTAGACAATATTCAGGTTTTATCTTAATTTAATGAATATTTAATGAATTTTAGTTTACTTAAATCATACAAATTTTATCTGCTTGTCTTTATTATATCTTTTGAACCTTGCTCTCTCAAGTGGGTCTATTATGTCATCTAATGTTTACCGAGGATAGTTAGGAGCTCTCACGATTATCATCTCTACTATGCTTTTACTTTCTTAGCAGACATCTTCTTACTTTATATGTTTCTGAGCCAAACTTATTGATTATTTTTCATGCTTTGTACCAAAGTAAGACATACATTCCATGTCACTTTCTAATATTATTGCTGCTACTGCCCAAACATCCCATTAAACAGAACCATTAGTCCACTTCTCTCTTATTGGGAAGTAACCTGGAGTACCAAGTACCTGTGCTAAAGTGACGATCTCTTAACTTAAAGCTCTATTGAAATCGATAACCACAACTTCTAAAGGGCAGAGATTTAGCATAAAGTTTTCAGGCTTCAAATCTCTATGAACATATCCAAGTTCATGCGACTCCTTAACACCCTGAATCATATCTGAGAGTATATCGTTTAAATCATCAGGGTATCTATTGTGATATAGGTAGTCTCTCAGAGTCATCTCAAATTTCTTTAGCCTTAATGCGATGAAACCATAACTTAAAATAACACCATTTAGCTTAAGCAAATTCTTGCAGTCTTTTCTTTAGGCCTCTCTAAGTACCATGTATTCATTTGCAAACTCGTTCTAATACTGTTGGTTCTTAATAAGATAACTGAATGGATACACCTTGTATGCATACTCATCAACTACTATGAGCTTTGCTTTTGCAGGCACGTTTATATTCAAGTAGTTTTCAATACAAGTGCTGAGATCAACTGCATTTAATGCAGGTATATTCATAGCCTTCGCTTAGAAGCATGCTAAAATTGTATTACCTGCTGGCTGGTTCATCGATTCATATCGCTTCTGTCTCTTGAGTCTCTCTTGCTGCTCTCTTTATGACTCAAGAGTATTAGATTTTCTTTTAGCTGGCACTAGTTTTTTAGTCTCTTAATCTTCAATCAAGAACTCACTGAGGTGATGCTTTTGCATATGCCTTTTAACTTTAGCTGAGTGAGTATATGATTTCATGCATGTCGTACACTAATACCTACCATCAACCTTTTCATGCTTGAAATAGATCTTGGCTTTGCCAGAGTGTACCTCTTTAAGGTGTCTCTTCAAGCTTTGTTCAGTTGAGAAATGATTCTAGCAGTCTTCACATTAATATATTTTTATCTTTTCGATTGGTTGCTGTTCTTTTAGCTCCTCAACATAATCAATTTAAGTTTAAACCCCTATCTCTGCACTCTCCCTCTGGTTTAATACTTCTATGATAAAAACCTCTGCTTCAAATTCAAGAGCTCTTAGCTCTACCTCCCTCTCAACATAAATGATTTCAGGCTTTTTAGTGGAGCCAAAGTTGAGCATTGATTGACCTGCTCCTAAAAGTGCCGCTCTACGATTTAAGTTGACCGCCATGTTTAAATTCAAATTTAAATTTCTATTATAAAGCTCTTAAAACCTCTATAGCTATATCTGGACTATATAGGAGTTGCAACAGCATTAATGATGGTTTGATCTAAGCTCTAAGAATTCATATTTATACTCAGTTTATAAGTATAATTTTCGTAATTTTACTCTTAATAATTTTGATTCTGGTACCAACTCAGATAAAGTTCAGGTTGGTACTGGTACCAATTAAGTTTTAAACCAGATTGGAACTTTTCCATTAAAACCTCACTGGATTAAAACTAGGTACTAATTAAGTTTTGGTACTATTAAATTGGTACCAATTAAACTTAAACGAATTTAGTACCGGTACTAATTAAATTTAAACAAATTTAGTACTAATTTAATGGAACTAAATTGATAAAAATGGAGCTCCATCTCTGAAGTTTGTTACAGCTTCTGCGAACTTTCTCCACGTATCTTTACAGGGTTGACCTCCTATAAGATGCCCATATTTAATAGTAAGTTTTTAAACAATAGGATCCAGAAGTCTATAAATTATAATTTGAAATTCATTAATAGGAAGAGGAACAAAGATGGAATCACTCAATGATCAAATGAAAAGAGTCGAGGCTCAAGAAATGATCTCAAGATTCAGAAGTAAGGAAGATCTCTATCGATATTTAACTTTACATGGTAAGATAACTTGACGACTATTGACATCTTAAACAGTTGGATTATTCCTTCCGACGATGGAAGGTACCAAAATCTCATTTCTAAGAGCGATACTCTGTGATGAGAAGAAAGCCTTCAAAAACACTGAAATTAAGTTGATAGAAATACCAAACTACCCTGAGATTTCAGTCACTAATCTTTATGAGGATGCCATGTAAGATGAGGAAGTGGTAGTTTACCTTCCTACCAAGAAACAACTCTCTAATAAACTACCAGAGAGGAACTTTTTCTTTGGTGTTCTTGGTACAATAAAAGAGGAGTATCTCAGAGAAATAATTGAAGAAGCACATAAGAAACGATATTCTATCTCTCCTGAAGACTAGAAAAAGCAAGGCATTCTCATAAGCTCAGCTTGGCTAGAGGAACTTAAGAAGCATCCTTATCTTTCAAGTAAGCTTTGAGATATAACTTTGCAGGAAAATCTGGCACTGGTATATATCTTATGAAAGAGCATGCAAAGGTTCACAGAGAAAGAAAGTCGTAGACAATTTATGAGGTGAGCAAGAGGCTTTATAAAGATGTCTAAAAACCAGATGAAATGAACATAGATGCAGGAGCTGGCACTAAGAGAAGAAATATGGGCCCAAGCAAGCCATAAGAAGAGGAGAAGAAAGAGAATCCAAACCCCTTTATGGGTTAGTTTAATATGTGAACTTATTCATTCATTTAAATCTAAAACTTATTTATAAACATTCATTCTTCCCTCTCTCGCACAGACTGTTGTCTTATCTACGCTCACTCTCTTACAGCTGCTTTGAATTAAGTCTACTGTATCGATGGGCAAGTCATGCATAAGATGATACAGCAGCAGCTTCTTGTAGTGAGTCTTGATTTAACTCCAGTAGAATTCAATTCCATTAAATTAAGGGCTATAAGGAACGTTGTATACAGGAGTTATGTTTAGCTCTTCATAAGCTTTCTTAGACTCCTTAGTCTTATGAACTGAGAGGTTATCAACAAACAGGATGATCTCTTGGTTACTATACTTATCTCTGAGCTTATGTAGGAACTCTATATACTACTCTCGCTTAATAGAGCGAGGGTGAATAACATAACTCTCTAAGCCTGAATCTTCACTTATACCAGCTAAAATTGCATGGGTGACTACCTTCACTTTTTAATCATAGACTTCTATATTATCATACTTCTTATACCAAGACTTATTAATAAAGGTGTTGAAGGTAAACACAGCTTCATCAGCGTGTATGAACTTGATGTTATTAGTAATAGCTCTCTGCATTTAATCATATATATAGTTTAAATTATTACTATAAAATGGCACTGTAAAATCAATCACTCTCTTCACTCTGTTGACAGTCTTGAAAGTAATACCATTTCTTCTATAAATGTTGGCTATAGTTTAAGGAGAGATACGCATGTCAGGAAACTTGCGATGAAACATCACAGCTCGCTAGTCTAGTGGAAAGTGTGCCCAATACTTTAAAGTCTTCGAGTCGCAGAGGTAGTCAATATGGTGCTGTGAGAACTTTTATTTTCTTGCAGGATGCTTTCAAGTGCCTGAATTATAATGCTAAACAGCCAACAAGCAATGATACCTAACTGTTGAGGCACTCTTGCGCAGGAGCTTTGCTATAGCAGCATAATTCATTACTGGTTTGACTTAGTCTATATTAATACTTGTACCATACCTAAGCTTAAGCAGTAAATCTAAATATTACTCATCATAAATAGACCCTAAATTTCGCTAATTTCTATTTCTCATTTTGCAAATTGGCCTAATTTCTCTACTAACCCCAATAAGACCCCCACTATACCCTACAAATCAAAGCACTTATAAACCTCACTAAGGGGTTTTGGGGTTTTGAATATGTAAGAGGATGATCAATCTTTCTTCATGGACTAAAATGACAATAAAATAAGCAGTCGCCTTAAAAAGTCAACTGGGACTAGAGGGGATAAAAATAACATGAACCAGCAAAGAGGACCAAAGGAACTCAAAGCTGTAGTCAAAATTGGTGGGTAACATGGATTTGCTGGGGTTAGAGGCAAACGTAAAATAATGGAAAGAGAAAAGTTCAACTTTAATTGCGTCATCAAATCACATCTGCTATCATTCTTGCAGTACGTTGATGATGCAATATATTTAAGTATATATTAATATTATTTAAATATTAATTAATGTCAGTTAATAATAAGTTTAAATAATAACAGAGTAAATATGTTGTATATTTTATATTTATGATAGATTATTAATTTTAGGATAAAAAAATAATCTTTTCAATTTTATTAATTTTAAGAATCATTATGCTCCGATTAAAATTGAAAAATATAGAATAGCATTTTACTTAATTTTTCAAAATCTTTTAGATTTCTTAATAATTATTATAATTTTGTAAATTCACCAATTTAGATTCAAAATTACATTACAATTTATATAATTATATGCAAGAAAGGCTCTACACTTAGATTAGCTGAATGACCAACCTTACTAAGATCTTCAAATAATTTTGTTCAATCCAGGTTTATACCCAAGCATTAAACCCTACAAGCTTAATAATGACTCAGAAAGTAACTCAGAAGAAGAGTCAATTGAAAGTAAAATCGAGAAAAGATAACCCTAGAAAATACCGTAAAATTTTAATGCCAGATAAAATTTTGCAGCCACTCTTACTATCTATGATTATTTCAGTTTATTTAGTTCATGATTAAATTGATTATAGACGTCTCAGTTCACAACAGATTAAAAACCAATAATAAGCTAGCAGTTTTAAAATAGTGAACCATCAAGTTAATTGCCTATTCTAAAATAGACAGAGCACTAAACTCCTCAAATAAACAAAATTAACCAGCCTTTTTCTCCAATTTAAACTCAGAACAAGAATTAAGTGAAAATTGAGCCAATGACTAGCACTTTACCCTAAAAACACTAAAAGAACAAGAATTCGGTCTAACTCCAACCAGGTTTAGGGTCTTTAAATTAACCTTCAAATATTGCTGGCGCAGCTTTAAAACACAATAGTATATAAGTTTAAAAAAGAAAAGGCAGTAATTTTATGCCAATAAATACTCAGGGAAATCCTCCTATTAATCCAGTTATAATGATAAGTGGAAATAAAAATAATAACTTGCTTCCGATTGCTAAGAGTTCTTTTATCAGCGGGGCATCGGCTGGGGAGCTTACACCTAGCAGAGTGGGCAGAAGAGATGCACTAAAAGGGATTATTGACAAAACAATGAGAGAAAATTTCTCATAGAATAATTTATCTGACTCCAGTGTATCTGTGCTCTCTCTGGATGCTTCACAGAGCGATGTAAGTTAAAGCATTTCTTTGAGTAATTTTATTTAACGACAGATCTCAATATCAATTCATTGTATAGGGGGACAGCAATTATATGTCAGACTTCTAGTATAACACCAACAATAATAAGCACTCGAAATCAAGTCGATTAAATAATTCATTATAATATAATAGCACGCAAATAGGGATTATTTTATATAAAATAAGTGGTTAAAAGAGAAAAGCAAGCAAATTGTAAAATGGTGGCGATTCTAACAGTGAAAATAGCGATAAAAAAGAAGTAATAAGTAATGGAGGTTCAAGCCAAACCAATGAAATCTCTACGGATATGTACAGAAAGATAGATGGTGAAAAAGATGTTCAGCTTATTAATAAAGTAAGTAAAAACTTTAATTTGTATTCTTACATGCTTAGAAGCACATTGATTTGACATCTTCTAAACCCTAATGATATAGTATTTCAATAAATTTATTTTAGAGAGTTATATAATTGGGACAATTTAAGAAAAAATTCCTCTAATCAATATATTAATAGAGTTAATTTAATTAGGTTAAATAATTCGAGTTATAAAATTCATTAATTTCACTTTCTAGACACTCTAACTTGAGCAAATGGGGAGTCATTCATTATTCCATGACTACTAAAGACAGTTGATAAGGCGTGCACTTCTTCCTCATTTAATTTCTTCATATTGTATCTACTTACACTATATTAAAAATTAAAAAATAAACTTTTCGATTAATTAAATAGAAATAATATAATAACACTTTCTGCGTGGACAGTACTGTAGATATCCTTTGTGTGCTTGAATTCACGCATGTAATAACTACTTTTTGCCAGGTTAATCAAGTCAATTGCACTTGCTTCTTTAATATTGATTATATCAATAATTAATCATTACTATGCTCTATATTTATCTTAACTTATATCTAAATTATGTGGAGTAATATTGTGTCTGATGATATCACCAACATCAGCAATGAAATTATCATTTTGAAGTTTAAGACTAGCGATTGCAATTGATACATTAGCAGCTTCATGAATGTTGACGTCTGTATTGCGCCATCTCTTGTTTGAGTTGAATATTTTAATCAAATCCTTGGCTATGAGTTTTATCATGCCACCTGCATGCTGCTGCTTCAACTGCTCCTCCTCTTAACCACTTTCGTCCTTCAAGTTGACATTAGATTTTACTCCAAAACAAGTGATAGCAAGCCACAAATTATTGTAAGTTGTGAGATCAGGTATCAATTCGTAAATTATCTCTGGGTTTTTAGCTAAATCTTGACTTCTTTAGGCGTCTTGTTTCACTGCATCCTGGAGTCTGGAGTGGAGCTCTTCTGCGTAGTCGTTGAAGTAGTGGAGTTTGTCTGGGTATAGGGAGGCCATGGAAGAAGTAACTGTGCAAAGCTAGACCAGAGACATGCGGTCTAACTGCTTCTTAGCATATGAATATAATTTGATAATTTCATTTTTATAAATATTGGTTAACTTAATATCATGAGTAAATCTATATTCCCTAGATAATTGTTTTTGAATGTATCACATTCATCAATTCGTCATTTCTGTATCTCAAGTCACTCAATCCAACACTATATTTATACTTGGTTAGAGTTTAATTTTATTTACATTATATTAACGATTTCAGATGTAGCTTCATCCTCATAGAATAGTTTATAATATACTAATAATATTGCATCTTTACTAATCTATTTATTAATATTTGGCTCAATTTACATTAAATTAATTTAATTAAAATTAGTTTCTACTTATGCTTATTGATGATATCCTGAGCAACTCTATCAATCATCTCCTAATTATTCATAAATGATCTTCCCCAGGCCATCAACAGCACACTCGCATTCAAAATGTCCATTCTGTCCAGCATGTTGTCGACTATACATAATCATATAATTAATATATGGATAAATAAATGTGTGAATACTACTTACGATACTGTTGTGAAACTTTTTCGATAACTTCGGTCACTAATTAGTTCATGTCTTCATTAAAGAAACAACTCAGAGAAAAAACAAAAGTTGGAATTTATGGGATTTGAGTGTCTGTAAATTCTCTCTGGTTGAATAGTGATAACAATCTTAACAATTTATTATCGAAAAACCATTCTATTAATTTTATGAATTAGACAATCTAAGTTTGTATTCAGGCTCAATTTTCATATCGTAACCACTGACACCAATGCCAAGTGCCCACACAATAGTGACCAAGTATTCAAAATCCATCTCTTGCACTCTCGCAAATAACATCTGCATGAGTGTTTGGAATCGCAAATCCTCATTCAACAGTCTGTAGCCGTCTTCTAATGCCAACTTTGAAATGTGTTTTATCATGAAATAAAAGATCAGGCAGAGCTCTTCGCCATAGATAACTGGTCTGTCAATACGATCGAGCTGGTTTCTGAGATATTCCTGCTCGAAAAGCATTAAACATTACTCAGATGACTCAGTCTAAAAGAAAATGAAAAGAATTAAACCAGGATAAGAATGAATAGACTTAACTTCTGGAGGGTAGAAATTAAAAAGACACTTACTCTCATAAGTGCAAGAGAGAGATTTTTGGCAGCACTATCTTTTCCGTTAATTTCAGGATCTTTTAACTCATCAAATTCATAAGTATAATTTTAACTAGCTGAATCTGTTCCACTATTCATACTTAAAAATTATATTTTTATTTTTTCTTCATTTAAAAACCCCAAATAATAGTAAATAATTTAAAGCAATTTTAATTTCTATTTTTAATTTAATATTATTATCAGCTTCATTAGAAGGTTATTGAGAACCATCATATGTTGGAGAACTGAACACATTCTTTTACTAATCCTCTTAGGAATCTTTTTCATTATCATTTTTATTATTTAAAGAAATAACAAAGAATTATAGAAAATAATTGAGAATTGATAAATGAAAATGAAATTAATAATTAAAATAGAAATACCTAATAATGGTGACGCTGATGGAGACTGTTCACTCACAAAAAATGTAAGTTACAAAAAACATATCTGAAATTTACTTTTGACAGAGAACCAAGCAGGCAAGAGTCGTGAAGGCTGAGAACAGGTAATTCACAGAGCAGCTCAAAGACATGGAAACAGAAGACTGACTCATGCAGATGGTGACATTTACGAAGGCATTTGGAAAGATGAAACTGTTTTTTTGAGATTCCATTTTTTGATTATTTCAATAAGTATTAGTATTCATCAAAATTATATTCTTACAATCATATATTTTCCGCTTTATTTATCGTAAATGTTTAATACAAGAAATCAAGAATCATCGCAAAAAAGAAAAGAAAGTGAGAAAACACAGTCAGAGAGAATAGAATAGTGCTAAACTAATGATAGCACTCTAATATATAAAAGGGCTTGACCCTTACATATATTAACATATATTTAAGATCGGGGGTCCCCAGAGACCTCAATGTGATCATAAATTATTATTATTATTTAAAGAAAACAATCTGTAATTATTGTTAAATAGCAAATAGTTATTGATGATTTATTAATGATTCAATATGTTTTTAGCTTTTATTATATTTAAGAACTTTGACTAAGTATTGTATGATTTGGTTAGCTATCTTGCTATTAGTAAAGATTTTTGCATCTTTTATTGTTATTTATATTAATTTATTAATCCACACATTTTTCAATCAATTATCAAAATAGTCAAAACTATTTTGTAATACAATAAACTATAAAAACATTTTTTAATTTATAGTTTTTTGTAATTAACTATTTATGATATTTTTTATATTGATATAGTATTTCCAAGGGCAGATAACAGCAATGCTAACGAACAATAGCGACTGCACCCCTCAAGAAATCTAACTACTCCCTCCAAAACTATACGACAACTTGATTAAGCTGATATTACATCTAACTTTCCTGTTCCAAATCTAAAATTACACAAAGAACATCATTTTAAATCTTGGTAACCCCAACCAAGACACAAAAATTGCTTAAACTTCAGAGTAGTCTAGCATATCACTAAGCCAAAGGCACATACCATAACGTTTAATAAAATTTTGTGTGAAACAAGCCACTAAATCCCTAAGCATGCCGCTTTTCATGTTTAAAGCCTCTAAGAAGCATCTAAACATGAAGGAATTCTGGACTAATTTCAAGAAAGTTAATGTCTAAGCTATTTTAAGAAATCAACCAATTGTGGTAACTTTTATGTTTGATCAGTACCTTCTTGACGATAACAGTGGGACTTCTGATTCATAGACATAGTAGTAAGGTGATGATAAACTTTACATGAAATAGTTGAATGATATTTTGAGCTTAGTCTCCTCGATAATCAGTGGACATAGAAATTGGTAGTTAGTTAACACGAGAGACATGAAGAGATATAGCAGAAAGCTCAGAGACTAAACAACTTTAAATAATTAACATAACACTCATAGTCATGGAAATCATCATCATTAGACTGAAAATAAGAAATAGGAAGCATAAGGTAATCTCGGTGGCAACATAAAATAAAACCACGGATCAGGACTCTTGATAGATCAACCTGTGAATGATGGATTTAAGATGAGTGAATTGACAGAGGATCAAGTGGAATATTTGATAATCAGTAGACTTAGAGATAACATAAGATTTGTGTTTGTCACTAATGATCAACGGGGGCTAACAAATATTAACTACAGCCATTTGCGAAAGAGTATTAACTATATGGAATTATTGATGAATAGATACTCTTAAATATATAAATACTCTCAAATTCTACAGGTTGATGGCTACTACTCTTGGAATGATATGATTTCACTATATCAAAATTAAATTAAAATAGAAGATACTTAAAAAGGTAAAAATGAAAGTCAGGTTATATCAATGAAAGATTTGAATGTGTAGAAAGTAGAAGGAGAAATTTTACTTGATTAAAAGTAAGAACAGACTCAAACTGAAACAAAAGTAACAAACCTTCTAGAAATTTCAAAACCTACCTTTATGATAACATATAACCCCAAAAACCCGCAAATCCTTATAATGCTGAAATCGATTTTTACTAAACTAGAACTTTTAAGTCAATCTTCCGCATCTTTGCCCTTCAATCCTAAATCTATGTAAACTTCCCTATAATAAGTTCTTTCGAATAAAGAGCAACTTTTTACTTGCATAATGAGTGTGTAGTAGTAAATTAAAGATCTCTACGTCAAAAGGTAACAGAAACATCGATAAACGACAATTAATTTACTCATAAAATACTAGCAGATTGATGAGATTTCTTAAAGAAAGTTTGACAAGATTTAGAATGAACTTAATGCAGAATATTCAAGGCTAGAAATTGAGAAGAACTAAGTTAAGTAGTAATTAGATGCAAATGAGGAACATGAGAAAAAGCTAAATCGAGAGAAATTTTCTGTACTATATGCTATTAAAGTCTATATTTTAAATAAATGGAATTTTAGAGCATCTGAATCAGATCTCCTTAAAAAATCATAAACTAATGGTGATATATGTTGTTTTAGGTTACTTAATATTATTCTAAAAAAATCTTAAAAAAATATTTAAAAAAAACTATGAAATTTATTTAACTAACTAAAGTCTAGGAGTAAATGAGAAAAAGTCCTGGTCAGAACGATTTATTCAAGACCCTATAACTTTTCAACTAAATTTTAGTGTCTTAAATTAATTTTAAATTAAATTTTTATCGTAATAGTCTTATTAATTTTTATAAGCAAGAACTACTGATAATACCACTAATCTTATCTACTTAGATGAAAAAACAACATTCATTATTTTATTAATAATTGGTCGAACTAATACTACTGTATTATTTATTGAGTAAGAACTTTAAAACTAAGCACATATAACTTTTGCAATTATTGATTGTAAAAAGAAAATTCTGGCCAAAAAGATGATTTGTTTCATTCCACTTAACCTCTATTTTCAAAGATGGAGTAGTATTTGGAGAAGTTGTTTTTATTATTTTAGTAACAAGGACTATTAATTATATACTTTTTAAGTCTACCCACTCTTTATGTTATGGGGTAAACTAAGTACTTAATAAAATTGTATTTTTATGTACCAGTGTATCAATAATTTTTATTAGTTTTCTTAAACAATCTTTTAATATCTTTCTTGAAATACTTTCTTATTTCCAAGCTCTATCATTCCTCCCACCTTTATTTTTAATTTTAAAGAAAGAACATGATAACTTAGCGTTGATATTGAAACTTTGACAGAAATTCTTATTTTTATCAGAGATCATAGAAATATCTCAAATTTAAATCCAAAATAGAATCATAATTTAATCAATGCAATTTAAAACATAGGGTTTTCATTACTATAGATAAGAGCAAATTTAACTTATTAAAAATGAATAGTTAGACTTTGTGTTGTAATTTGAGAGAACATATGATTTCCCAGATTATTCTGTTTCTTTTCAATTCTTAGCATTTAGCTGTATATAGATTTTCACTATTAAAGACTAAATCATAAAAAAATTACACTTAACGCATTCAAATACTGTTTTAGATCTGCCTTTATATAAAACCTGATTTGACGAATTCCTTTGTATAGATGAATATTTCTGCAACTATATTTTTTGTGGCATAAAAAGCATGTTTTCTTTAACTAATATGCATTAATAATACAACCAATAAGCAATTATTTCTCAAAGCAAGTTTCGAGAGCTTTAAAAATAGTGCAATATAATTATAGTTCACCAGTTTTGGAAAGTTTTTTTTTATAAAAAATGAAAACATGCGAAGAAAAAACTAATCATACAGCAAATTAACCAAGGACATGGTCACTAAGATCACAATTGTAGAAATCAATTAAGATTAATTATTTGAATATTGATGATTATTAGAAATTGATAAAAAATATTCAAAATAATAAAAATAGGTTTTCAAAAGACGCCGTATCTGTCAGATCCATTGTAGGAACACATTCTAATTTGGGAATTAAGTATTAATAAAAAGTTACTAAATTAAGTAAATATATAAGAGGAAGTTAACTTTCTGTAAACCTATATAAAATGGTACTTTTTACATTAGAATTGAAATTAACTGGATGGACTTTACTAAGGGTGCTACTATTTAATCCCATTGTAGAAATTGTAGAAGCAATATAAATCGACTTTAATTTCTGTATTAAAATCTATTAAAAAAATTACCGAATATTAAAGTCGATTTATATTGCATCTACAATGAGATTAATAAGTAGCATCCTTAGTAAAGTCCATCCAGTTAATTAGAATTCTAACAATTACTATTTTATATAGGTTTACAGAAAGTTAACTTCCTCTTAAAAATTATTTACTTAATTATTAATTATTTACTAATTATTATAATTAATTTTCTATATTTGAATGCATCCTACATTAATACAAGTTACCAAAAATAGATTTAATTTTTATTTTTTAAATTGACCTATCTAGTAACAAATTGCCAAAATTAATTGAGAATAAAAATAAACAGCTATGTACTCAATAATATAAGTTAAGTCAATTAAACTAGACATACTTAGATTGGTTTACATAATTTAACTCTTATAAAACCCGCGTTTCTCGGCTACTTTAATAAATATCCAACTATTCCCAAAAAGTCTTCTCTAAAATATTTAAATAAGAGGTTTTGAGGTTTAAATTAGCATACAAATATATAAAAGCATATTAATTCTTCATTCAAATATTAAATTTTGATTTCTGCATAAGTTGTCTATATATGTTTATATTTTAAGCATAAGGACTTAAAGAGTATTAAGAAAAGATAAATAAGATTGAAGAGACAAAATTACAACTTATCAAAAGTTTAGATAAATCTACTGATTTTGAAGAGTTCAAATTTTACCATTTAATTTTGTTTTTATAAGTTCAATAAGACTGTGAAGAGAAATCTAAACAAAAATTTCACTGCTGTTGTTACAACTCTAAACTTTATCTTATCATATAAGCCTGTAAAATTCGATGAAGCCACATAAATGAAACTTTACTTGTCAAACTTTGATAAATAAGATAAACTTCAAGCTAAGCTTGCCTTGTTTAAAGTTAAAGAAAATGAGTATTATACTTAAACTATAAGATATCTCTTAGATAAAATAGAGCCGCTTAACTGCAATGTAAACTACCTTAAATAGACGCCTAAATATGTGAAATTAATGGGATTTTTCCTATAAGATTTGTTGCAATTTTGCATTCATAAACATTAAGGTACAATAAATTTATTCAAGAATGAAACTGAACTGAGTTTAATGGCATAAGAAGAGCTACTGTCTAAAATGAATGAGATAATTATAGGTTAGTAGATAGTAGAGGTTCAAAAATCTAAATTATCAAAATAATTTTCAATTTTACAAGAAAAGCTTGATAGTTTAACTGAGAAAATACAAACAGAGCAGTATTACCTGAATAGTCTATTCTTTATTAGAGATGAACTTAGAGGAATAGTAGTGTCAATGCGAGATAACATTCTATCCTAGCCAATATCAGATACAGATCTTTTAGATGGTGAGTCTTTAAATCTGAGTTTACTAATGTTTGTTATTTCAAAATTTCCCTCACAAATGAAAACATTCTTAATGAATCTCCAAATCTTTGAAATGTCAAAATCAACTCTAAAACTCTCATAAGACTAGTCGAAACTTATAAGCTTTCTCTTTTCCTTCGAAGAAATGCAAAAGCTAGTTTTATGCCTGAATCCTCTACCTTATGATAATACTCTGCTAATGGGCCTTAGCATGCTTTAGATTACTCAGAAAATAACAAGTCCAGTCCCTGTAATTTATGATCCAGGTGAAATAGTTTACAAATATCTCAAACATAGCGTGAATCAATACAAAATGGCTGCTGATGGCAAGTAAATACATATTTTCAAGATAGTAGTAAATGACCATTTTCAAAGCTAAAACACCTCAAATGAAGGTGATGCAAAACATTAACATTTCAATATTCCTAAAAGAATCAAGAAGTGCATTTAGAAAGGATATAAGTTTTTACGTGTATTTTCATTTAACTTACTTATTTTATACTGTCTGGTATTAAAGGATATCGATAACAAATCTCTAAGAATCTTAGAACCACTGATAACTTGGATTTATAATCACTTCTAACATCGAACCAAGCATAGAACATCAGCTGAAATGACGACTCCCTTAAAATCTGATTTTAACACTCAAATTTAAATGAGTCCACATGATATAGTGAGCATGAATCATAAATTCAGAATGTACCTGGTTTATACTATGAAAGATGCTATTAAAAGCATCGACTCCAGCATTGCTCAAAAGTTAATTTAAAATATGTCATAAAACCAAGGAATTTCTATCACAAAATTTTATTTATAATATCATATAATTTGAACTTGTTTTTTTTAAATAATAAAATAAGTTGAATTACATGTGCTTTGACATGAAGCCACCTATAAAATAAACAACTTTTACAGATTAATATGTTTCAAATGAAAACCCAAATAATAGCAACATTAGTGGTAGTATAGGATTAGTAAGAATATATGTGACAAATATTTAGTAAAATTTGATCAAAATATCTTAAGTTATATAATGATTAAGAGATCATACTTACATTTTCATCGTAAATTATTTAATGATAAATTAAAATAGTATCTTCACTATAGATTATTATGAGATACTTGCTTAAATTATATATCAAATTTCACAAAAAAATAGAAAAAATTAATAATAAACATTTTGGGGAATAAAAACACCAATTTTTATCAAATTAGAAATAACATTATAAAATTAAAGATTTTAAACTTATAAATCGACACATTTTATTAATATATTATTAATAAATATTTATTGATATTCATTGAGTTTTATAAGTTTAATTACTTATTATATTAATTTAATCGATGTTTTTGGTATTTATATAGAAACTAACAAATATTGCCATAATTAATCTTTGCTAATATATTTTTAATTTTTAACATAAAAATAACATATAATATTTTTTCATTATTTTACTTTTGAGAAATATAATAATATTTCTGATTATTCGGAAATATTTGGATAAAGATTTCTAATCTCAACTGTAAGAAATTAAAAAAGATTATGAGAATACTATAACTTAAATATGTAAATCTAAAATTTATATATAACATGATATTTCTTATATATTTTATATCAAGCAAACTTATGACACAAAACAGCTGCATAAGTTTATAAACCAAAATTGGAACATATATTCTTAGACTAAAACAGAAGAGCTGGAGTATAACTTTATCAAATAAATAAAAAAAGAAATGCAAAATTTAGGTTTGAAGTCTCACCATAAAGCTATAGCAAAAGCGAACAAGTTCTAATAAAGCGAAGAATCTTCTGTATATTCACAAAAGAAACTTAGGAAACTTGAAACTTTTCAAGAAAATCATATTATTGAATCTAAGAGGAAGAAATCTAGCTTCAAAAAGATTAATGTAAGTTATCTTAAAATTGGTTCATAATAGTTTATTCATCCTTAATCTTTATAGTCAATTGTGCTAGACAGGAATAATGATGAGAAAGATTCAATGATCGGCTAATAAGTTCCTCCTCACAAACTATCAATTGTCATACCCTCTAAAAATTCACAATCTGATGTTTTTTCTCTGAAACTTATGAAAAGTGGTTCTCAATAAGAACCTATGATAAAGAGGACAAGTACAGTGAAGGGTTTTGGATAAAACATTGCAGCAAGTTCTAGCTAGCTTTAATTAACAAAAATAGTGAGCGTCTAGAGCATTTAAAGCATATAAAGCCAGGATGAAGAGAGCATATCAAGCTACATGCCCAGTCCCACTCTAAATAAGCATAACTACTTTGAAAGCAACGCATCAAGAAGCCCATCAAAATTTTACCCAAATTAATAGAGCCAAAATTTTGCAACTACAGGTTTCAATTTAGAGGACTATCAAGATTTACTCAGCACTTTGAAAATCATATACAAAACTTTGTAAAAAACTAAAAAGAGCATAGGTAATTTATATGGATTTACTTTCATTTAAATGAAGCACTAGATCAAGCAGTCAATTAAGATCTCTCAAACTCTTTGTAATAATGTATGTAAAATCTTTTATATAAGTATCTAATTTTTAAAAATAGGATAAGGAATTGTAGAGTATGATTATCAGGAAACTTATTCAAAATATCTAGCAGTCTTTGAGTGAGGACCATTTGCAGATATTTAACTTCCTTCTCAGTATTGAATTGTATGAAAAGCAGATTATGGAAGACACCAATAGTAAATATTGTTGAATTTCATTTTAATCCTAAAATTTATTTAACACATTCCATTTCATTTTAATGAAATTATTAAGATTTTTCTGTAATAACTACTCAAAGACCAAATAATTTTCTTAATACAAAGTAAATCTAAAAATATTGATATAACTTTATTAATAGGTTGTAATAAATTTGATAAACACAGTAAAAATACGAAGAAAGTCACCTCAGTAAATGATGTTTAGACTATTATCAATTCACTGAAACTTATCAATTAAACTATGCACGAAGATAAAGTATTCACTCCCCCTATGTATAATATTTCATTAATCACATAAATCTTAAATACTTTCACATACTCTCAAAGATTTGATCTATAAATCGTATAATTTTGTTAATTATAAAGCAGACATGCTCGATTTATTAATCAATTTGAATTACTAAATTACCTAAACACAAACGGATTGATAACAAACGATGTGAGTAAGTTAAGACACAATGATGACAGGATACTCTCTGATGAATTGAATGTGATAGTTGACTAGGACAAGCAACTGGAGGTTTCAGTGTATTTCTCTGAGAAAATAGTGAGAGCTAGTAATGTAGTCAGTGGAGTCGAGGAATACAACAGGCCTGAGTCAAAGCAACTATAACATTTTATTTATTAACACTCAGAATTATTTCATTACAAGATATATACAAAAATATATAAAGAACAATTAATTAACGTAGTTTAAATTGTTATATTGATTGGACTGGGAAGTAAAATCTATAGATTAAAGAAGCATTACTAGTAACTTTTCATTTAATTCAGAATTATAACGTTGAAAAAAATATCCAATCAAACACTTAAGAAGTTTTAATCTAAATAATATTTATTAAACTTTAGAACCAGTCTCCACTACACCCAAATAATAAACTCCTTCAATAAAACACCATATCAGAACCTCTTAACGCAGGAGGAGGGTATACCAAATAACTCACTTTTCTAATGTCAAATTCCTTGATAAACCGAGTTTCTTCCAAAGCTCAAATCTAAAAACTCTAACAAGAAAGACCAAATTTTATTCCCAAAAATAATTGGGAGTTGCTCCTGGAATTGGTATAAAAGTTTCCCGCATAATATTAAGGACTAGTCAAGGGCATTAATGACGATAGGAAAAAGTGGGAGAAGTTTCTTAGTGAAATCAGCTAAATCAATTGTGTGGAGGATAAATACTTGGATTTCGAGTTTCCTGGGGATTAAATGAAATCCAATTAGATACAAGTTTTTAAGCAGGTTAATGATAAAATATCATAACTATTTTATACATTAATTACTGATTGGGTAACCTACCTGAAACCAATAGACAAATTGCTTGTTTTATACTGTTTAAAACCTGAACTTTTCGCCCAAGCAGCAGGAAATTTGATCTAAACAGTTCTCGACTAATCCCTTGTAAAAGATATGGACATCTATACAACAATAAATTAGTTGATTGTAATGAAGGGAAGTATCGGAGGATTTCAACCTGTGCTCATGCTCTATGAAAATTAGTCATTTTCCCCTGCTAAATTTATTAAAGTAATTTGCTAGCAAAATAGCAAGGAGTTGCTCACTTTTGATGCTAAAGGGTTCTTGGAGGCTTATATAGGGTCGAAGTATTACTAATATCCAAAGTGTTTTAAAATCATTATTTAATCCTAGTTAATTGGCTGTGTATTTGGTTTTTTTTGTAATAACAAGCAAAAAAGTAGAAATACCATGACTAGTTAAATTCTCCAATTTAAAGCCCAGAATTTCATCAAAGTAGCAACCGAGATTAATTACATAAAAATATTGATAAATCTCACCAATTATAGAGAGACAAGGACATTTAGGCTTTAATGAGTGTAATCGAATTCTAATCACCTGATAGTAAATAAAAACATAATCCCCATAAAATTGGCTAAAATAATAGTGATACAATCAAGCAGTATGTCTTCAATTTTAATAAATCTGAAATTCTTATGTGTTTTATGATATTACTTTTCATAAATATTTACTTTAAATAAATTATACCAATTTCCAGAGCAATCAATCTCAAAATTAGCACCAGTCTCTTTAAAACCTATAACAACAACACATTTTATTTATAGAAAACATAAACGAACTAAACGAAGAAGACAAGAAACTCCTTGTTCAAATCATTTTGGAATTAACCACTAATGATGAGGGAAATTTAAGAGAGTAAAATAAAAGATATTCAGCTATTAATAAGAGAAATATGGAGAATAAGAATAAATAAAAAGGCAGTCAAAATCATAGTAATCAAGGGGATTTTAATTAATATACTGGAGGTAGTAGCATTAATACCAATATTAATAAAAAAACGTATTTTGGGGGAGATATTAATGTAAAAATATTATTTCTAATTGATTTATTAAAAAATATTGAATTAATTAATTTTATTTAATTTAATAAGCAAGAGGGATAAAATAAATAAACTAATTGAAAAAGACAAATTTTATTTCCATAAATTAAAGCAAAAATTAAATAAAATAAATTTATATTAATATTGGCAATAAAAAAAGCATTATAAAATGTGATAATAATTATTATATTTTATTTGATGTTTAATTAAAAAATATATTAATTTAAAATGAAAAATAAATATTTTAATAATTTATCAATAGTAATTAAATGCATCAAACCCTTGGAGGATTAAGAAGTAGTTTAAATGTGGGAATGAATTTCTAAACTGCTTCAAACTTGAAAATCTTTAAATTAATTATATTTATTTCAAATATTTTTGTCCATTCTGTAATTACAAAAACTATTGTCCAAAAATCAAGAACTATTTATTCGCAACAAATTTTATATATATATATTATTAATTTTATAATAATTATTTTAAATCTTGGCAATCTAGAAACCAATTCGAAAGTACAAAATATTCCTAAGTTATAAAGTGCCTACTTCCAATCAGAAAATTTATGATAAAAAATCTTTGAGTAAGACTGATAGTTTGAACTATTTAATCATGAATTCCAATGTGATATACTTGAACAATCCAACCAACATTAAGAAGTATATGGAGAGGATGTATCAAGAAGATATAGCAACTTTTATTTTTAATTTACTCATTTATAGCCATTGCTAAATCCTAAATGTAAAGCGGCATGGTTGGATCTTCTGCAAACGGTGGAGTTGGTCAATTTGGTCATTATTCAAACTTGGTTACTTCAAATTTAGCAGCACTTTCTAGGGCATCAATAGTTCAAGCTGACGTTTAAGAAAATTAGGAAGAAATTCAATCTCCTGGGATAGGTAAATCACCAAAAAGAAGGTTTGGCATCAGTCCACCTGTGCAAAAGTCATCGTCGAATGTTCATTAAAGTTTAGCTTTACAATAAATTTACAAGATGTATGATAAAAATCAAATGTTTTGTCATAAAAAAAAACGATTTGAGATCTTAGAACTTCCTTAGTATTTCAATACATTGTTTATTATTATAATTGCTCAAAGATTTAAACTTTCCTTAACTGTAGCTATAAGTAGCAAGTGATAAATTTCAAAAACTTTTAAGAGATTACATTAGAGATTACGAGAAAAATCTGCCCAGAAACCGCTTTATTCTAAGTTTAATTTGCAGTCTGTAGCTCTTAAATAAATCCACCTTGAAACAAAACCCATTAAATAGCTACTACTTTATGAATAGACATAAATTGATTAGTATGACTACTTTCCAGCAATTTGTGGAATAAACTTTAGACTTACCGTTCAAGGGATTCTTTGTAAATCCCTAACACTAGGATTTGTATTTGCTAAATAGTTTGAATGTTTAAATGAGTTCACTAGACGATATGAAACTTTGCTAATTTGATTCATAGAAGGTTATTGGCACTATATTTAAATCTTTGAAGTTAAATAGCTAGGGCTTTGGTCATATTATTTAATTATAGAGCTTATTTCTTTCACTAATCCTTTTATGTATGTCTTTATAATCTAATGGTAATTAACCAAATGTTATTCAATTACACAATTCTATAAACAAGTAATGCTACTAAATCCTCCTGAAAGATAAAACTTACCAAGCCTAAGAAATTTATGATGTAATAAAAAGCATGCCTGAGACTGACATTCACTCAATAAAGGGATCAGTTATAAACTCATAGTTAATTAATAATTGGTAAAAGACTCAAAGGTTTTTGCAGGTCCTCGGACAAATATATCTACAAAACGACTTAAAAAGTTCATTGTCTAAGAATGTTCTTTAAAAACGGAAATTAAGTAAGGATATATAGAACATTGCCAAAGAAAATCATAAATCAAGCGACTCAAGTGATTAAATTTATAATTTTAATAATATGTATGAGTGATCTAGAGGTATTCTATCAAACTTAAAGGTATTTAAATTCATAAATCAGAAAATACCTATAAAAATGCAATGATAGTCAAATTGGGCAATAGTTACTTAATGAATAGAAACACAGGCTAATAACTCAAAGTGATATGAAAGACCAAGTAGAGTAGCTTTTATAGTTATCAAAAAGTGAAAAACCATTGAAAGTTGTACCACAAAATTAAACTATGTAAATAAACTAAGCAAGCATTGATAAAGATCAACCTAGAATTATTAGCGACTCTCCTGAAGATTAAAGTCTAAATTAATTAAGAGATCCCAATTAAGAAGAAATAATTAAAATTATAGATATCGCTCAAAACATATTGAAAATCATAAACAGCAAGCATTTTGCTTTTAAGCAGCATCAAAACTAACCTAATACAGTTAAAGTAGCATAAAATGTAAAAGGCATGAATAGATAGCAAACAAGTAGGCCTAAATCTTCCAAAGGACGTTAGAAAGATCTTGATTAGATGAAAATAGACATGAGAGGTGAAGATTCTGGCATGCAATAAGAAGGCTTGGATAACATACTTGACGATGATTATTTTTCAAGCTACAGAGCTGATGAGCAGATCAGTCCTATTAAGCCGAGTTTGCAGCAAAATTAAGGTTACAATCCACTTTCAGATGTACTGCAGCTGCCTCGTAACAATATTTTAGAGGGTCGCAGGACTTTTGCCAAGCAATCGAGGTCAAATCATAGACTTGACAAGATCGTTATGAAAGTAAACATTTAGCCAACCACTTCAGGAGATACAAGTGAGCAGAACTCACCAACTCGAGATCAAATTATTGATGATCATGATCCAATACCAATCCTCAACAAAGGTTAGAGTTAGCAACCTAATCAGTTAGAAAAGTTTGAAAATCCAAGTAATGTAGTCGCCAACAAAAGAAAAATGTTTAGGAAAATGAATGTGCATAGTTAGGAATATGATAGTCTTAATAAACATGGAAGTGATTTGAGAGCTGATGAAAACTAATTCACAACAGCCAAATATTCTTAAATGCCTAAATTAAGAATTAAGATATCTGTGTGTTTATATTAAATTCCTAATAGGATCAAGAAAGTGAGGAAGAAGATAGTCCTCTAGATAGATTCAGAATAGATAGAATCAAAGATAGTAACGCTTTTAGAGGTTAATCCTAAGTAATAAGCAGCGACACCATCGCCAAGCTTATGTCAAGAACTTAACTGTAAAACCCAAAGTTAAATAGTAGAGTTGATTTGCAACTATAAAATAACACAAAGAATGTTGATGCTGAATCATCTTCTGTAAGTAGCATGTAGAGCCCTATCCCTCATGATAGCAAAACTTAGAAATTATTGAAAGTAATGGGAACATGATAAAATATTTTCAGGGAAAATACAAATGACTTATCATCAGACTGCATAATTGATTAGGCGCCGTATTATTAATTGAAGTTATTCACTCCTATTGTATTGAAGTTATAGTTCACATTTGTGACTTATTATAATTGGAGAGGATTGTTTTAGTTTCCATTTGAATATTGTGTAATTTGATTGTTGTTCATATTTGAGCCTATTGGTTCTAAGAGCTTTTGAATTTCCTTTACACTTTATTCACTAAAAGTAGTGTTTTACTTTCTAAATTTTATTGGAGATTTTCCACCAAATTAATTACTCATTTAAGTTGATAGCCCTGGGTTTTAAGCTGAAAGTGGATTAACCGCTTTTGGAGGATTTAAGAGTACTTAATAAATTTATTATTGTGTGTTTTTATTTAAATATTACACTAAAATATAAAAATGTCCTATCATAAAATAAATTTACTGCATGAGGTAAAAGTGAATTAGCATTTTATTATCTTTCAAGTAATAACTGATTAACAATTACTTAATTTCTAGCCTGTTCCTACGTTTTTTAAGTTTGATTTTTTTCAGGAGAGCTCTGTTTTTTATCTTACTTAATCACTTATATTGATCCTTGCTTCTAGGGTATTTAAATTGTAAGATTAACTGATTGCTTCCTCCTCCCTGATGAATTACTTACTTTAGACAGCCGTCTTCTTTCATTCTCAAAAAGCTTGAATTCTTTTGCAGTTCTTTCTGTGTTCAAATCACTGTCCTCATCCTGTTTATTATCAAGTTTTGGTTCTTCGAGTCTTTCAACACTGATTCTTTAAATGGGCTTGTGCTATTATTTTCTTGGGGGACTTACTTTGTAGTTTGAGTAATACTAATCCCCTTCCGAGATATTTCCATATAAGCTTGAAGAGTCAGAATTAAAGATGTTCTGGTTTTTTGGCTAACTTCCAGCTCTCTAATCGTTTCTATAGTAGTATTTAGTTGTCTGGATTTTCTTTTGGATTTCGAAATTGTTCATAAGATATTCATAGCGCTTCCTATTTTGTCTTAACTTTTTCGCTTGTCTACTATGAGAGCTAGATTAACTTTTGCGAGTATTGGCCCTATTAATGTCATTTAATATTGATGAAGCTTCCTCTGGAAAACACCTTTCAAACTCTAATTTTGAAGTTCTCTCTCTTTATTTCTCAAATTTAAAGCCATTAATAGCTTCAATTAGAGACCTATCACTCTTATATTAGGATGAATCTAAGTATTACTACAAATTATTATTCTCATTTGGCTTGTACTTAGAGAATGATTACTTTCTAAACAGACTTGGTTTAATAATCCCTCTCGTGGTCGTTTATCTTTGAATGTTCTTACGCTAAATTTCATCTGAAAATTTAACTTTATTTTTCAGACTTTTACTCTTACTGATGGAATCCTCTTGTGTATTGTTAGAGTTGACGTTGTTCTTCATTGAGCCCATGAAATTTGATTGATTTTAAGTCGCATTGTTGTTATTTTAGAAGCTTTGATAGTCGTTGTTATTGCAAATGTGTAAATATATAGTGGATTTTTTTATAGCATAAATTGAGAAAAATTAAATAAATAAATGATTAAATACTTAAAAAATAAGGATAGCTTGGGGAAATAGCATGAGTGTTATTTTTATGTTGTAAGTATAATTTAGAACTTTTAAAGTATATTACAATTTGGGATTGGTTACCTTAATATATTTGAAATTTTGATTGCTATTTTTTAATTAAAAATTATCATAAGATGCTCATAATTTAGAGGATAGTAAAATATATTAAAGTTTATTGACAGAATTTATTAAATGTTCTTAATTAATCTTCTCAAATCAAATAAGTTTTTGTGATATTTAATGCATCAGAAAAATCATTTTTAATGCCATTAATATTTGTGTAAATCCCAATATGTAAATTTATAACTGAAATTATATAATTTAATACAATTCTTTAAAAACGTTCAACTAATTACATAAAGTTTTTTTTATAATAGTTTTTTTTATAATTATTTATGTAATTATAAACTATAATCGATTTCTATTAACATTTCATATCTTTACTTTATTTAATTATTTGAATGTGTTTTATTTCGATACTGGAGTAGAAATGTCTTCTTCAAAGTCTTCTTCAATGACGAATTCCCTGTTTATTATATTTGAATTCTATCTGTTAAGTCTTGAAAGAACTATTAAATCGAGACCACCATTTAATACCTAAAAATTAATTCATATTAGGTTACTCTTTATTATTTAATTGATTAAGAATATTTTACACATACAAATTTATTTTATAACGTTATATTTCTTTTCTTACATTTAAAGAATAGAAAATGATGGATTAGTTATAAAAACATATTTCAATTCTTTAAAATGTATAAAAAGAAATATAACGTTATAAAATCAATTTCTATAGACTAAAATAAATATCATATTTTAATATATACATAAAAGATTAAAAGAATTAAAAATAAACAACTTAATATATATCCTTAAGATATATTTTTAAAGCTTTAATTAGATATATTATTTCCAGGATTGCCAACGCTAGACCTTCCTTTCTTTGTCGCAGCCACAGTCCGCGTCCTCATGTATTTAGACAAACGATTATCACTGGAACTGAGTTTTTTCCTCGGCCTTATTTCTTCCTGCATCTTTTAAGATTGATCACTCTACGGAAATAGTTGAAAGTTAAATCTTATCGACTGCTACGATTTTTCTTAATCTGGAGATGTCTAATAGCTTATATCAGAGTCTGTAAATATTTCTGAGTCGTTATTGTCGTCTTAAACTTTCATAGTTTGTGAAATTATATTAGACTACCTTGATTTTTCAACTTACTAGTCTGGCTTGTGGTTTATGCTCTGAATCGATTCTTCGAGGTTTTAAGGAATCAAGTTTATTGAGAACATTTTTTAGTCAAGTTTTTCTTGCACAGATGATATCGGATTCTGCATTGATTGTGCATGCTTTTTGTTTAAAGATCTATCCAAATTTGTGATATTTATTACGGGAATATTAGTCTTTTTCTAGAATCCATATAAAGTGGTTTAAGAAGATTAAGATAGTATATCCTGTGTAGCCTGTTTATTATGAATGGTACTATTAAAGTGTCTCGAGGCACCTCTGAAACTTTAACTTTATGGAGCATTTTATTGTCTCGATAGATTTAAATGATTGCCCAGCTTTTAAGTTTTGAATCTCAGGAGAGATGTAGGGCCTCTGTTATTTTTCGACATTTCATCTTGAATCTTTAGTACTTCCATTTTTGACTTAATGAAACTCTTTTCAACTTCAAGCTTTCTTTGCAACTTATCAGTCTTAATCTATTCCCAGATGCTTGCTCCTTTTATTACAATGCCAGAGAGCATTTCCTCAATATTTCTCATGTGATTCATTTCTGAGAGATTAGAGTTGTCTCTTCGATTAGTTATATAAAGTTCTTGGTTTATTTCTTTCCATTTATCAATAGTAATAAAGATTTGATTTCTAATACTCTCAACTTTGGGAGCTTTTCTCCATTTGATGTTAGCTTTTTTAAATAGATAGAGATATTTTGAATGAGAAAATTTTGCATTAAACTAAAGTAAAAGAATGAATATTTCTTTGCTAATATTGTTACTGTAGTTAAGGTAATGTTCAAGATTGAAATTCAAAATACTGCCTCCATATCTATCAGCCTGATCTAAAAACAAGCATTTGTGACCTGCTATCGACAGAGCTCTACATATTAAATTTAAAACCCCTTTCTTCTAGCAATTTACATAAAACTATACTATTGACTTATTTAACTTACGCTCCTAGAATATTCTCAGTGAGGCCACTGCCAAAGACTATATAATCAAATTTCTCTCTATTTAAATCATTTTCTGCAAATTTTTGACTATCATCTTCCTCAACTTGATTTGTATTCTATTCCTGATTCTAACTGGTTTAAGGTTCCTATCAAAATAATACTTAGATTTATCATCATAAATTGAGATGAATATTTTCAAAGTGAAAGAAAATAAGATATAAAATATTATATTTCTAGTCAAAATGCTATAAAATACCTCAATATCTTTTGGTTTAGATGTTTCCATTTTTTATCCCTGTCTGAAAAAATTGTATTTTTTATATCTAATTATTAATTTTAGCTTTATAAATTTGATTTAGAATGATATTTATTAAAATTATTACGATTCATATTTAAAATTGAATTCGATACATGCAAATGATTTAATACATATAAAATTATTTATAAAATGAATTATTTACAATAAATTAATAATTAATATTAACTAAAATAGTTTTGATGGAGACATAAGTAAATTAAACAGTCCATAAAAACACAGAGTTTGCTAATAATTTTAACTCATTCAACTTTGAATTTAAGTCTGACATGAATAAAAAAGATTGATCTAAAAACATAAAAAGAAATTAAGCAAATTAATTCATCAATAATATAGATTACTAAGATAAAGATGAACAATTCGAAGAGATTTAATTAAATTTACAAAATAATGATGAACCTGCTCAGTAAAATTAAAAAGAATCGAAAGTATTACATATAAATTCAGAATAAAAAGTGATCAGTTAGAGCAATAAGCTTAATAAAACATTGATTGATAAAAACACTGAAGTTATCGAGACAAATATATCTCATGGGAAAAGCAGAATTGATTAAATATTGAGAAATGACTCTAGTTTCAATGAAATAGAGAACTTGTAAAGTAATTAAGAAGTGTAATAGATCCAATTATCTGAAGACGATAATGATTAAATATTAACAATAAAGTATAAAGTTTCCAAAGTAGACGAAGCTGAAGAGTAGCAAGACATTCAATAAATTTAAGAAGAAAATCCTTAAATTTCAAATGGAATTATTATTTAAGATTAAGAAGATGCTACAGAAATTAATTATTTCAATATATACTCTACTCAGGAAAAACCAACATCCACTTAATAATAATACTAATTTGCTCTTGATAGTAAACTTGATGAATAAATATAGGATTTATAGCTAAAGTAAGATACAAAAATAAACCCATTCTTCGCTGAGAATATATAATCACAAAATCAATATAAAAACAATACTCCCTCCTAAATCGATAGAGATAATTTATAGATTGGTAAATATTCCAATCTATCTGGCGATAACACTACTACTACTAATCGACATTATTAAGCAAAAATTAAGAGTAATCTTAAGAATCACAGCTAAGCCATGAAAGTCGGGGGAAGAGCATTAAATAATAAAAAAAACTAGTAACATTCTATAAATGAAGAATAAAAACACATATAAAATAATGATTAGGTCATTGGGTATGACCCTTCTGAGAGCAATATCAGCTCACCCTCTTAAAAGTCTAAATTTGAAATCAGCTCAATTGATGAGTATAATTTAAAATTAATAAATACTTTTATTATCTCTATATATGCTAATGTATATATTATAAGGGAGGATGATCAATGGGTATTACAGCAGTGGCTTTGAGAGCAATATAGAGTCAAATAAAATACAAAAATAGAAAGTTAAAAGCTGGAAGAAATGGAAAATGGACTATGTAGAGGAAGAGGATTAAGAATATCAAGATCAATAAGCAATAATAGAAGTGTAAAATCAGGATTAGGTTGATAATTTTTATGAAAATAGTTCAAGCAAAATTATGACAAGAGGAAGTAGAGGAGCTTACAAAGGGCAGGATAATAAAAAAAGATAATTATTTTTATTTATTGTAAACTCTACATAAATATCAAATAAATCTTAGTAATTTTATTTCTAAATAACATGGAAGAAGAAAAGAATTATTAATCATATATGGACTCAACCATTTAAACGAATTTAAACAGAAAATTAAAGAAAAATACTTAACTTTAGCCAATTAAAGGGAAATATTAAACTTCCTTATCAATCTTAAAAAACACTCAGCTAAGTCAAGTATCTTTTGGTAAATCTAAGAAATCTGTTTAATTCAATCAAGACTCAATTCTCTCAAATAACGAGGAAATGAAGGAATCATAAAACTCTAATTCAAATTTTCTGAACAATTATAGGAGTTACTAATCTCATTAAATTTAGTAAAATTAGATCATAAGATAGAGCTAAAACTCTAAAAACTCCTAGTAAATTCACAGTTAAAACGAAAATAGCATAGATCATTATCAATCCCAGGATTAATTGAGATATATAAATAGCGATAGTAGATTGCAAAAAATTCTCTACTGACAAACACATTACTCTTTTCAACAATTTTACAATGAATTTTACCTAGATGAAGGGAATTTAATAGAATAAAACGAAAATTAATATAACTTTGAATATCTAGATGGTTCTACTTATTGTGGGGTATTTCCGAGAGATAATTATGGCGATGGGTTATATGAAAAGAAATATAAGTTAAACTAGTCGTACTATATGAATTACAATGGCCCATGGCTTGATGGACTGCCACATGGGGAAAACGGTATTATGGAACTAGATTTGAGAAATTGGCCCAAATATCATGCTATCACTGTCAATAATAATTATTACTTTTTCTTTTCAAATAATCATACTATTTAATAGAATTTATATTTTTCAATGCCTAGAACTAAAACATAGACTCTATTAAATTATAGGGATATTTCATAAACGGTCAACCAGACGGTGAAATAAATTTAAATCTTACTAAATAATAAAATCAATAAATTATCTTACAAACTTCTTATCACAGAGGTCTGGAAATTCCAATAAGTAAAGAACTAAAAGACATTAATTTAGACAAAGCGCTTTTAAACTTCTGTTTTTTCATATTGATAGTGGCTTTGATAATAATTGGGATAAATGTGGATTTTAGGGTTTTATATGCTGCTGGAGGGTTGTACATAGTGTAAATACTTGAACATTGCTGTTCATAAACTAGATAAATATTATTGAATCATAATTAAAAATTGATTATACATTTATTTAAATTAAAATAAAATGAGAAAAAGAATTCTATTCAATTTTAATAGAAATTATTTTTAATATTTAAACAATTTTTGAGTCTCCTATCCCTAAATCAGAATTTAACAATTATTACTTGAAATATTAAATTAAATTTTTATGCATTATTTTTAAATATAAAATATTGCAGAATTAAGACAATTTAGAAACAGTGAAAAACCTACTTTCAGAGTACTAAAAATGGCGACCTGTAGTATTCTTGCATTACAGTGATTCAAACTAACAAAATAAAAAATAACCTAAATTACTTAAAAATTTATCTTCTTCATCGAATAAAAATGAATAACTTGATAAAAGTGTAAGAATAAAACCGATACCCGTTTCAGAATCATAATAAGATTAAAATATTTCATAGTAGTAATTTGAAGGTGGGGAATTAATATAAGAATAAGAAATTTCTTAGCAATTGAAGTACAATTTATCAAACGAATAATCCATTGATTATGCTACAATTATTGATTTACAGAAGAAAAGCATGGGTAGTTTAAAGAAAAATAGTGAACTTGAGAACAATTCAGATGCTCAATAATCACAGAAATAGTCAATAGATTTAATTGATGAGTTTAAATATTATTAGTGGCAAGATTTAAGTCCATAAGTTGATGCTTTGAATGATCTTGACAAGTATAATCATAAATTAATAATTAATATTTTTAAAGACTGATTTACTATACTTAGTTAAGTTATAATTATACTTATGTGGAAAGAAGTTAATTAAACTAAACATATACAAGTTATTCGATTTTAGCACAAAAGCTTAATACAAATTGCTAAAACGGAGAAAAGTTTTCTTGCAATTCGTTTATGGTCGACTTAAATAACTACAAATTCTGAATAATTAAACATAATTTCTTTAGTCAAATCTAAATACATAGCAAATAGATCAAGAACAATAATCAAACAGAGAATCTATAACAAATACAACTAGAGCAAATATGAACTCAAAAATTGGCTTGAATTTATCTGAATTTTCTTAATAAGATATTTCTATGCGAAAAAACGATAAAAATTTTGATTTTAACACTTAAAATCGAAATTCATTAAGTTCATTTAGTAATCTTAAAAATAGAACGATTTCACCAATTCCTTTTCAGAAAGAGTAAGATCAGGTATTTTAATAAAGATTTAATGATGAATAAACATAAAAAGATAATATGGGCACATTAGATATCAATAATAATTAATAAAATAGCAATAATTAAGTATAAGATTAAGTATAGATTGATAGTAATTTCAAAGTTAAAGGCAGAAACATTGAAAATCTTTAAAATGAAAATGAATTGAAAATTATTGAGAAATAAATGGTAGAATTGGATGAGGAATAATTGGTTCAAAATATATAGATTAGGAAGTACCTAGAAGGTAATGTCAAAGATGAGATTTATAAAATATAATTATATAATAAATAATCCAAATAAAAAATAGATTTTGGTGCACTTAGATACAGACAAGCAATCATGGCTAAACAATACAGTTTATTTTATAATGACCCTGCTGTGCTTAGGTTGGATAATCAGAATTTACATATACTATAACACTCTGCAAGTTAATTATTACTTAAAGAAAGTGATATTAAAGTGATGATCTTTTAAAATTTTCAAAATACTCTTTTATTTAAATTTTATTATATAAACTTATTATATAAATATACCAAACCAATTGAATTATTAACACTACTCTGAGATAATTAATCATAAGTTCTTTATATTTTTATTAGCATGTAGTGGCAGATCATTTAAGCTAAATATCTTTCTCAGCCATGCTTTCCTAGCAGCCCACTGTTTAATGTCATCTAGTGGAAATGTCAAGATTAGTATTGCGAAAAACACAAGGAATATGACTTTCAAGAAATTGCTCCAGCATATAATTGTGAATTGATATACTGCCTCCACTGTTCCACCAGATGAATTATATTACTGCTGTTGTTAGTACAGCGTACCCTAATCCATTTATACTTGTTAAGTGTTCACTTATTCGTCTTATAACTGTTGCTTATTGTAGCCCATGATGTTTCTGCCTAGACCGTTATATCTGGCTTGAGTACCCATTTAAGAATCTTGGCCTCCAGGTGTGAAGAATGAAGAAAAACAGCAAACGCACATAACTAGTGCAATAGTAAACATGCCAAATTTTCCAGGGCTATTTGAACCAGTGCTTTCAGTCCCTTTTCTTTCAAGTACGAAACTAACTTCTGCATTTGGATCTTTCTTCAAGACTGCTTGTGTATGGATGCCTCTTGGAACTTCGTTGTCTGCGCTCATTTGTGAATAGATTTCATCAGTATTAGTGTTTAAGGCTGAATTAAGGTTTTATCTCATCATTCCTCTCTTTCTGATATTAAATGGGTACAATTAAGCTTTTCCATTATAAATCTCATCATCACTTAGACCACCTTGTCTGGATGACGGCCCAGAATACATTTATGGTGTAAAACCTCCTTTAGTACTATGAGAAAAGTCCTTGATCGAATTAGCATTACTTGCTGTAGAGCTTTATTAAGCACCGATTTGGTTCTTTTTCCTGAATATATCTTCAAAATAGTCCAAGTACTGACGTAGCACTTGATTTTCAGCTCTTAAGGCCGCATTATCAAGTTTTAACTTGCTATTCTCCATCTATGCTGAATTAAGCTGAGTTTCAACACTTTCATAGTAAGCTTTCTTCTTTAATCTGGATCTCACAGCACTCTCCTTGTTTTACATTCTCTTCTTCACTTTATTGAATTGCTCACCACTATCGTCTATAAAACTTGAACCATAAGGATCGTGATCCATCGACTGTGATGTGTCAATTTAATTCTGATAGTAATTTGCTGCTTAGGAAGAATTTTGTGCTTCTCCTCTCATTGAAGAATGGTGACTACTCACTGGTCCACCAGTGCATCCTCTGTTATTCTGTTACTTGGGAATGCTTGAGAATTATTGTTTATGCTTGTTAGAGTAAAATTCTGGATCAATCGATGAATTTGAAGTAATTGACTCATTGAGAATATGCTAAGATTGGGGAAATTATTGATATAACCTTGTCCAGAAGCCATCATTGCCTATGATTAAAATTGCTTCTTTAAATTGAAGTTATTAGTAGCTTCGTAAGCCTATTCAAATTACAGTTGTATTTACTCATTTTAAAATTAAGGAGCAACCTTTCTACGCTTGGTACCCACAAGTTTGTTAAGAACTTAGTTATTTTGGTGTGGAATTTACTGCTAATAATTTTGCTTGAACCCTTTCTAGCTTATTTATTAATTCATACATGGCAGTATTGGGTTTTAATTTTTTATATCGCTTGATTAAATAACTTATTGATCGTGATAATGAGGTCCACCTGTACTCATTCCTGCAAAAAATTCATCTTCGATGTTGAAATCACTTAAAAATGATCGTTCCTATAAATAAATGCTATTAATTTTGATGAAATTTTAAAATTAGAATCTGCTTACATTATTGTAGATTTCATGATGATCTTTTTGGGGAGATTATTCTATAGGTAGTTTAAGAGTCTCCTTTTATTAGAAATATGACGAATTAAAAATGTTGAATGACATTTCTGATTGTATTTTTTCTAATTTTAATTTTATAATTATAATAATTATTAAAATTTTTGAGGCGATCCACTTATAAACCCAATTTATCACATCTCATCCTACATTTTCATATGTCAGATTTATTTTCTAATTATTTCATTCACTTTATTGACTCTTTACTGATCTTAAGAAAGTTTTACTCTAATATTATTTAGTTTATGTCCTCCCTCATGATAGCAACAACTTAAATTCTCCAATTAGACAAGACATAATGAAAATCAATAAAGAACTGGATTAAATACACAATAATGCTAAAGCCCCTCTTAATCAGAAACCTAGAAATAGCAATTAAGAGATTTCACTAAATCCCTTATTAAGAAAGCAGGCTTCCATTTCAGTGCCTTTTAGAAAATAGGACAGCTTAAAAGATGCTGCTATGGGTATTACAAGCAACAATGAAAGCGACACTTAAAATTAAATTCATGTTGGGCATTTTTCACTATAGTAGTCACCTGGTAAAAAGAGCATGATTATCTCGAATTAGGATAAAATTTTGAAGTTAGTAAACTCAGGTGGAAATAACAATTTGGATTAAAATGATATAATTCATGAGGAGTCCTTTGAGTCTTCGCAATACAGTAAAAGTGGCAAGTCTAAATCAAGATTTGGAATATCCCCTGATCCTATATAATCATACAAATTATTAAATCTTTGAAATGAATTTATATTTGACGATGACGAGGAAGCTAAGAATCAAGTAGATACTGACAATTCTTTAGAAATAAACTCGATTCATAACTTTCCATAGAGACTTAAAGCAAAAGATTTACAACCCACTCTCGAAGAGATTTACTAAACCAAAACAATAATTGAACTTCAACTTGATTAAGAAGTCTTAATTATTAATAATCTCACACATATCATGAGAGAAGATCTATATGAACTCCTAAATTACATTCAAGGTAGTAGATTTTAATGGCTGAATCATCATTTAGTCAGATTGTATAAAACCACATGATTCTATTAAGAATGAATATAAGGGTAAAAATAGATGAAAATCAAGAAATTGCAGATAAAGATACTTGCTAGTGGTAGGTTGAAGAGTCTTTGTTATCGTGTTGGTTTAAATTTTAATAGATGTCCAAAAATTAATTTTAATTGGTAGATGGTTTTCATTTAAAATTTAATGATCCTATTCATGTTTTTAATATTGCTGGAAACCATTTTAATTTCTGACCAGTTAATAATCTTTAATCAATATAGTATTCTAATTATTTCTACTTTAGCAATTAAAAAAAATTAATCTGTTTATTCTTAACGCCTTAATTCCATTCTTAATAGAATCATGGGGTTTTAATTGCTTGCTAAACAATATGGTACCTTCAATTTGGCTGAGGAATGGTTTTAGTGTAGTAAAGTTGGAAACTAACCTCAATGATTGGTTAGAATGTCTCGTTGTAAAAATGTCATATGTAACGAGAATGATAAATAACAATCAAAATGAATAATCTTAATACATCGATTTGAGCAGACTTTTATAGCCAAGCTACATTATCAACCAAATGGTTTTTAGATATCTCTATATAGCCCAGTTTAGTTAGAATCGACTATTTGACATGGTATCAAGCAGAAATTTCACTGAAACATTTGAGATTAAAGCTGAAATATTGGATCGGAGAGTAACCCCTATAGAGATCCAAAAGTATGTATTAAAGCTTAAAAGCGATTAAGGCACTGGAAAATTAATTACTAACAAGAATAGTAATTAGATAAGGCAAGGTACCTAAAAATTAATACTTTCAAAGAAACAATCATCTGGAATTATGAGCATATTCGGCTAAAGTATAATGAGTGATTCTTAGGTTCTACATAAAATATTTATTACAGGAATTAAACTTATGAATGCTAGAGTAGACCTTACTAATGGATATCTAGAGGATGCCAAAACTAGAATTTTTGAATATCATTTACCTGCTATGTGTCTTTATATTGAACCTCGATCTAAATAACTACCAAGCAAGCAAAATCCAAAAACTGTTAAATACTAAGACAGTACTTGCTAACTTAACATCAAAGTATTATCCAACTAGCTACCTGTTGCTGCTACTTAAAAAGGGTTTTATTATTTTGATTCAAACGATACTATGTAGGACATGTTTGATTTGAAAAATTAGAAAATTAACGCCAAGCTAGATTCGAAAGAATAAAACTTAAACAGCAAATATGTTGACCCTAAAGAACCATAGTTGCTGATCAAGCAAATGTCTTTTACTTAACTTACTTAAATGAGAAGAGAAAATCGAGTGAGAACTGAGATTGTAATAAAAAGAAGAGGCAACCTGTAAGTTTCACAGCTAGATGTTACTAAAGATTATAACAAGCAGTAAACCGGTCTTAACAATCTAAATCAACCTGGAAGCCCAAGTTATGCTAATTCTAACAAGTCAGCCTAAGCAAATCAATTGGGAATTTTTAGTTCATAAAAGTCTCTAACAACTCAAAACAAGTCACCGGAATAAAACGCTGCTGCAGTTTAATAGAAGTAAGAAAGACGTTCCTCTATCGCTCATAAGCCAACGACCTAAGCAATAAACGCTTTTCCGAACTAAATGCAAAAATAAAATTCTTTCAAAATAATACCCCATAGATCTATTAAGAAGCTAGAACTGGAGTTAAGAACAATTAGATTATAGATTAATTATTATTGCCTGAAAATATACATAATCAAGCTTAAAATAAAATTTACACCCTGATTGAATTTTTATATGGGCAATTCTTCGAGCCTAATAGTTTTTATAATTACCCCTTTATTTAAATTATCCGCCAATAATAATTAATCTTTAATTTAATCGTTATAAATTCCATTTCTAGCTTCTTAATTGAACATATAAGTTTTTACATAAAAGTTCACACAATGTGCTTCAAAGTTCTTTTCAATAATCTGGAACTTTTTATGCTCACTCTACTAGCAATTTATTTTAAGTCTCAATTGGTGAAGAAAAATAACTCACTCAAGCTTTGTAAGAGAAACGGTAGGTATATCGAAGTGTAGACGTAAGATAAAAATATACTTAAAACTTGGAAGAGAGTGCTTATCAAACTCAATATGGTGGATAATAAAATGAGGAATCAAAAGACAATATTGCAAGAGATAACATTTAAATAGAATTTAAATTATAAAAAATAACCTAATATTTTTAGCATTTTGATCTAAAGTTTATTAACATATAATGTAATGATAGTTTATTTTAATTATGTAAAATTTTTTATCATTATTTGACTGTCCATAATTTAGTCTATGTTGATTTATAAAATGAGATTTAATTCATTTCTTAAGATTATGAATGAAATGATTTATTAATTAGTTTAATAAATAAAATCTTTGAAAGATAAAACCTAAAAACTAATCACTATCAAACAATTAATATAATTAATATATTTATCTGGAATTTTTCAAATCAAAAGTATTTATAAAATATCGTTGGATTTATAATTTTGCTCAACTTATAGACATATTATTCTATTAAATAAGTTAACAATAGTGAAAGAAATATAACCAAGCAAGATGGTTATCAGAATAGCACTTTTTCGAAGCGCATTAACAAAAAAGAAAGTTTACCAGAGTAAAATAAATAAAATTCTCAATAACTACCTAGAAGTATAACATTTATTTTTTTCTTATCAATTCTTGTTAAATATTCTTAAAATGTAACTATTTTAATAAGGTAAAAAATGTTAATTATATCCTCCCATTTAAGAGAAGAGTTGATAAAGTGTATGAAGTAAGAGTTCCACTCATAATTGATTTTATGATTAAAGCCAGAGATTAAAATTTCTATAACGCCAACTCAATTTCATAAGGAAATGTTAACAGAAAGCAATAAGTTGGATAAATTAATTAGACAAGCAATACTCATATATTTGATGGATCTCAATATTGCAAAAATTAAAATAATACTTTCTATTTATAATTAATCTATAGTTTAAATGGTCTATTTCTTACTTATTATAGTTTTATATAATTAATAGCTGAACAATGGACTAGGATGTATGGGAGAATAATTTAAATACTATCTCAGATTCAACTCACATTTCAATCAGGGGTATTGGGATAGTGTCGGTGCTTTTGCCACTTGCGATCCAAAAAGCATAATTTGATTTAAACACATAATTATTATTATTAATAATTTACAATTATAAATTTATTCATTAATTTCATGGCATAATTAACTCTATCAAATATATTTATTTGAAAATTTTACACTAAAAATGAGGTAGTTTTATAATATTTTTTAAAATGAATATAAAAGAATAGAAATGATATTTAAATTTAAGCTAGACATCAGCATTTCAGAATTTAAATATTATGTTTTCACTTACTAATATATTCTTAAATTAATTTACGTTTTTATATATAAAGATTAAATAATGACATTTATTGCAATAACACTATTAATTATTTAAAACAATAACAAATTAAATAAAGTGATATTTTACAATTATTTTTATTTTAATTATTCTTATAAACTTAAGTTAAACATAGTTTTTAGCTTATTCCTGCAGTCTGCTATCTGTCATTATTGAATCTTTTCTTATTGAAACTATCGATATAATTCTAAAAGAATTTAGGATAATTATAACTGGGATTAAATTGTTGTCCTTCGTTGGCTTGGCAGATGCTTCTTGTCCATTATTTATTGAATGGTCACTTTTAAAGTACCATATTTTTTTCAAGTTAAGTTACCGTCAGTTCAATTCAGACTTTTAGTTTCCTGAGCCAGCTGCAACAACAAAAAACTTTGTTTAACCTGAGTTCTTATGATTATTTTGATCATATTTAATTTATCTAATGTATTACTCCAATTCTAATTTAATAATTGTAAAGCAATATTATTAAAAAAATATTAATAATAATAACAGTACTTATAAAAATCATCAGAACTATTCACAAAAAGCAATATACAAAAATCAAACAAGTTTGTAAATATATCTTTAAGTAACATGAGCCATAGTAGGAATCATAACCATTAAAAAAAGACCAGTCAAACTATAGTAAGGCCAATCAAATATTTTAAATCTATATATGAAAATATCTTAAATTTAATTATATACTAGGTTATTTTATGGAATGGAGAATGAGGAAGAAGTGAAAAATTAAAATTAATTTCATTAATAATTTTCAATAAAAACTAAAACTAATCAGTCGCTGCTACAACATATTAATGGAAATAATACAGTCGATAACACCAATCAAGGATTAAATGTTGTTTAAGTTGGTATAATTTAAGGAATATATATATATATTTATTTATATAAATTATTGATGGTTATAACAAATATTATATATATTTAAGTTGGAGTTACTGCTTTCAAACGAAGCAACAGTATTTTGAAAATAATATATTAGCTAGTATTATTTTATATTTATTTAGTAGCAGGAAGGCTGGGAGAAACTCAAGCAGTAACACAAACAAGCAAATAGTACCGAGCTCACTCAATAACAAAGAATCAGATATTCATATTTTTAATTATGATTAAATAAAAAAATTGGGTTTATTTAATACTATTATTTAATAGATACAAGCTAATAGATCAATGCAAATGGCAATATAAATAATAAGCCAGAAGCATTCAATTAAGACACTGATTACATTCATTAAACATATTTTTTTAAAAATATATAGATAGATTTTAACTCAAAAATAGCAATCATTCCCTATATTTATTAATTTTTA
Source organism: Oxytricha trifallax (assembly GCA_000711775.1). Taxonomy (NCBI): domain Eukaryota; phylum Ciliophora; class Spirotrichea; order Sporadotrichida; family Oxytrichidae; genus Oxytricha; species Oxytricha trifallax. The sequence continues at coordinate 37,914 of ARYC01000369.1, read as the reverse complement.
TATTATCAAAGGAAAATATATACTAAAAAACTATATAAAAGGAGGGGGTTTTGGTGATATTTTCATAGCCAAACACAAAGATAAGGGTTATGAAGTCGCCATCAAATTTGTAAGTGCTGTTCTAGAAAAAAAACAAATAATTTGCGTTTATGGTTTTACATAAGTTAAAATTCTCAAAATATAATCAGAAATTTTATTTAGTTTTTTTTCAAGCATACGGTATTTGTCTAAATTTAATTATATTTTCCTTATTATGATTTTGTTCATTAACAAACAGCCTCACAAATTAATAAATTAATTATTATAATTGGTATTAATTCTTCGTAAAATATAGAGTGATGTGAATAATGAAGAGGCCACTAGATAATATGACAATGAAGTTGATATCATGAAAACTATTAAGAAAATTGCAATTATATTAATTATAAATTAATCTGATCTAGCATTCATTTAATTCTCATTTTACTATTATTATGATATAATTGTTAATTCAATCTTAGAAAATTGCAGGGAGTAAAGGTAATTATTTCAAAACTTTATCAAATTATAATTCATATATAGCTGGATTATTCCCAAAACTCTTAGCAAATGGCTACTTAGAGGACAAAAACCTTAACTATATCGTGATGCCGAAGTACGATATAGATCTCGAACGACTTTTTATGATTAACAAGAAAAAATTCAAGCTGGAGACCGTCATTGTTATGGGATTGTAAATTATGGAGAGGCTAGAAATTATGCACAATTGTGGGCTAATTCATAATGACCTTAAACCTTAAAATATAATGACTAACATGAAGAGCAAAAATTATATTAATTTGCATTATGGCCTTGGAAAAATTAAAAAGTTGCTTAATAAGGGAAATAGGATAATTTTTTATAATTTATTTCAATTAAGTTGAGAGCAACACAATAATCTTGATAGATTTCGGATTGACTTTAAATTAAAACTCCTCCAAAAAGATTGCATATACTTTCAAAGGCACTCCATTTTTCGCTTCTAACAATCAATTAGTCCGGGGAAAGCTAGGGCCTAAGGATGACATTGAGTCTTTGTTTTACATACTTATATATTTCTTATAAGGCTACCTGCCTTGGACAAAAAATGTACCTGTCCTTGGTGAAGACATGCAAGCGCATTTAGAAGTATAATAAGTTATTCATTAAAGAGACCCTGATACACTTTATTAAGAGAATTATAATTTCTTTTTTGGGTATGAATTTTAGCTCATTTTATAACATTATTAATTGCTTGATATTTAACATAATTATATTTTACACTATGTGCAGATTTAGAGCCAGAATTTGTCGCTATGCTTTCTTATATCTAATCTTGTGGAGGTAAAAACAGGCCAGACTATAGGTACTTAAAGAAGTAACTTCTTGCTATTAAAGATAGAAATAATTTCTTGGGCAATCTGGAATGGTACAACAATGATTTAATGAATCCTTAATTGAGATTTGATCATTAGTAAAGCTTAACTTTATTTTTTACTAGAAATTATTCAATTATTTGCAATTAATCAAGATATAATTTAGTTTTAATATAATTTTTTATATTTTACTTTTTAATTTAAATAAAGCATACCAATGTCATTGGAAAACAACAAATTAACTTTAAAAAAAGAAAAAAGTGAAAATACATCAAAATTTTAGAGAACAAGATAGGGAGGTCTAAAGATAGAAGTTGGTAAATTTGTTGAATAAGACAAGTTTACATAAAGTGCTGCAACTCAAAAGAGAAAAACTTTGGTAATTCATAACAGAGAAAAACTAATTGGCTTGCAAGAGAATTAAAATTTACCATTTATTTATAAGAGCTTCATTAACATAGTGAATTAGCTTTATTTAAATAATCAATTCAAATTATAAATTTAGAATGTAGATATCTCTCACATGTTGGGGTCAGCTCCTCAAAAAATAGAGCCAAATAGTGCATAGTTAATCAGAAAAAAGAAAATATCTCGAGCGAACAATAACCCCAGCACACTATAAAACGCCTCGCAAATGCAATCCATTAATCTATTTAGTCCTCAGTAAACTCTCAATGATAAGTAGCTTGGTCTTTCGCCAATTGATGCTCTTGGATAAAAGGCTGGTGGGAGCAGGTTACTTCAATCTATAGTCAAGAAGAAAATCATTAATAAAATCAAGAGAGATGGGGAGAGTAGCCTTCAAAATACTCCTGCAAAGAGCAAGCAAAGTAAAAAATATTCATTATTTAATTAATAATGTTTAATAAGGAATTCACATTAATTTAAAGTAAATTAAAGATAATAATAAATTTTTTAAGTAAACATAATTACTTATAGAATGAAGTCATAGAAGAATTATAATTGGAAGAAAGCTAACATTTATCAGCTCAAAAAGATTAGTAAAATAAAAATTTATAAACCTCCAATTTTTTATATCGATATAAGATTTTTTTATCAAGTTATAAATTTGTAAATGATATAGTAAATTTATTAAAATCAGTAGTTTTGTCAAATAAATTTTAAAAATATCGCTTAAAAAGTATTTTATTTTGTAATTCCTCAGTATAAAAAAACAAAAATATTTTCAGTAATAAACAACTAAATTAATCCAAAAGTGTTGACCGAATAATTCCAATTAATGCCAATAACAATTAATTTGCTTTGAATGTGTAGAAAACAGATTAAATTAACCTTACAGGAGAGATCCTAGATGATGAGCTTGATGAATCACCCGCTTCACTGCAATTGTTTCAAGTAAAGTTTAAAGTATGAAAATTATACATACTTTAAGTTAAATATCTTGTTATTGTACTTTGAATTCAAAAATCCGAATAAAATATATAAAAATCTAGTAAATTTACTAAGTTTATTGAGTATAATGGAATGTAAAGATAACTACCTGAAATATATAAATAATACGTCACCTGCCAAAACCACTAAATCTAAGGAATAAATCTATAAGAATTAGCTGTAAATTGACTCAAAATAGAATTTCAGAAGCAAGTCTTCACTTTAATGAGGCATATTTATTTCATTAATGCTGGAGTATAGGATATTTATATATATTTCTTTAAAAAGTAAGGTTAATTTCAGATTTAACAGCAAAATAATGAAAAAAATAAATTTCAATAAAAAAATAATCAGATATTTAATTATATTAACTATTCTTAATAATTTCATTGTCTAGAACACATAGAATAAAGATTCAAGAGAATAATATTGTTAGAATGAATCATAATTAAATAATTGAAGGAATTTTTATAAAAAATATCTGAGCAAATAATTTGTGTATTGGGAGTAATTTATTAAATCTTTTTTTCCAACAAGTACAAAACAAAAATGAACGAAGAGTATGATGTGATCGTCCTAGGTACAGGACTTAAAGAGTGCATTCACAATTATTATTTTTTATGTGTTATGCTAGATATTATATTAAAAGTATCTATTTTATAGATCCGATTAAAATTATAGACGTTATTATCATTATATTACAAAATAAAATATATTAAACATAAATATATTGATTCTTTCTGGTTTATTATCAGTGAAAGGCAAGAAGGTGCTCCACCTCGATAGAAACGGCTACTACGGTGGTGAAACTGCCTCACTCAACCTCACTAATCTATGGGCTATGTTCAGACCAGGCGCTGAGCCTCCCAAGGAGTACGGACATAACAGAGATTGGAATGTCGACCTTATTCCAAAGTTCATCATGGCCAATGGAAACTTGCATATAGCAAAATAAAAGGTTAACAGATTTTATCTTATAAGGAAGAGTTTATACATCGCATTTCATTCTATAAACATAATTGAAAACTTGGTTAAGATGCTCCTCCACACAAAGGTAACCAGATATCTCGAATGGAAATGTGTTGACGGCTCTTATGTGTTCTAAAACTAAAAGGGTGGTCTTTTCTCAAGTGCCAAGTCAGTAATTCATAAAGTGCCAGCTAATGACTCAGAAGCTCTCAGAAGTCCACTTATGGGTCTTTTTGAAAAGAAGAGATGCAGAAATTTCTATATTTATGTCCAAGATATTGAGCTAGATAACCCCAAGACCTGGAAAGAAATCGATATCATGAGACAGCCAATGAAGGACGTTTTCAAAAAGTATAAATTAGAGGATAATACTATTGATTTCTTGGGTCATGCTGTTGCTCTCTTCAGAGATGATGAATACATTGAACAACCAGCAGTTGACTGCGTGAAAAAGATCTCTCTCTATGTTGAATCACTTGGAAAGTACGGTGACTCTCCATTCCTCTACCCAATCTATGGTCTTGGTGGTCTCCCAGAGTCCTTCTCAAGATTATGCGCTATCCACGGTGGAACTTACATGCTCAACACCAAGGTAGACGAGATTCTATTCAACAGCGAGGGCAAAGTCTCAGGAATCAGATCTGGCAATGAAGAAGCTAAGGCTCCACTCATTATTTGCGATCCAAGCTATGTTATGAACAATAACAAAGTTAAGGAAAATGGAAAAGTCATTAGAGCTATCTGCATCTTGGATCATCCCATCCCAAACACTAATGATTCAACATCATGTCAAATCATCTTACCTCAAAAGCAACTAAACAGAAAATATGGTAAGATTAAATTTAAATTAAAAGTAAATTATGCTGTATACCACTTAGTGTATCTTATGCATTCCAAACCTATACTTTCTTATAATTCTGATAAATTTCATATAATTTGATATTTACTTATTTATTTTTAGATGTTTATATCAGTATGGTTTCATCAGCTCACGCTGTTTGCTCTAAGGGTCTCTTTATCGCCATGATCTCAACCACAGTTGAGACCAGCACCCCAGAGCTCGAAATTAGACCAGCAATCGACCTCCTCGGAGATATCTTGGAGATGTTCGTGCAAATCAGCACAATTTACGAACCAGTCGACGATGGAAAGAGAGACAACCTCTTTGTGACAAAGTCATACGATGCCACCTCTCACTTCGAGAGTGCCAGTGATGAAGTGCTTGAAATGTACGAGAGAATCACAGGTGAGAAACTTGATTTGAACATCGAACCTACTGATGATGAAGAGTACTGAGCGAAGAGCGAATGAAATGTTTATTATCATATTCATATAAGGTTAGACAAATTGCAGAGTGATTGGATCATAGGGAAGCTTAAAGGGATAGAAATCTAAGCAAAATATCGCACAATATTGTTGTAGCAGTCACTCTATATATTTTATTATCAGAAATTTATATCTAAAAGATTACAAATTACTCATTTTACATTCAAATATCCAGTTAAAAAAACTTAGTTGTACCCTTTAAACATTAGATTATTCTTTAAAATAAGGTTTTTTGTTGATTTATATCCATTTGATGTTAGCTTTACTTAATTCTTTCTACCTCTACACTTACATCTATAGCAAATATTGCACCAATTTAGCTGCAATTTTCTTCCTCAGTTATTCCTTCCTTCGCGTCTTAATAAACTTAAAAACATGATACTCCTCATTGGTGAGCTGCATCTATTCATGAACCAATCCGATTATAGTGGCCGAAGAAACCATCCCTCCAATTATAATGACTGTATTTACTGCTCTACCAGGGATACTCGTGGGGTAAAAATCTCCATAACCAACTGTCAAGAATGATATAATACAAAACCATAGGCAATTTCTGAAGCTGTAGTTGTGATAGCGATCGTCAATGTAACAGTCAGTCGGGAACGCGTTTCTCTCGATTACATACATTACGTAAGAGTTGCATAGTAGAAATGTGAATATGCCAATTGGTAAAGAAACTAATGGGTTTTATATAAAATAACTATTTGTGCAGGGAATTTCCATTAATCTTACAAAGAAATACCTAAATATTTTTAAGACAATTAATGGGTAAGTTTTAATCCAGGCTTTTACTAGGAAAGAAGTTGTTATTTAAGTTTTTGACAGTGATCCCACAAATCTACCCTTTGAAGTATTTAATGGTGAATAGTGATGTAAAAGTTCCAGGCATGCAACAAGCTTCAATAGAAAGAAAAATGCAAAGAAGATAAACGATTCATCTATGTTTTATATTTAACCATCTAAAAATGGAGGAAAGTGTACAATAAACTTTTATTTATGTTAATATTTAATATTATATCTTTATTTTATTGGAATGACCTCTTTTTATGAATAAAAATCAAACATATTTAAGTAATTTTTTATAAAGTTTAGTAATAATTGTCTCTAGTAAAAATAAAGGCAATTCCTTCGCATTAAATATAACTTTCATTTCTTTAGGTAATTAATGCCTATGTCTAGCGAGTTTTGCAGCGTAGTAATGCTTTTAAATTATCAATATAGTACTAAAGATCATTAAAACTGTGATAAAAGCACGGATTACATTCACTATCATGCGTACACTATCATATTCATCTGTGAAGAACCAAGATATCTCAGACTAAAAATATATATAAATTTATACAAATTTACATCTATTATGAAGAATATCGTTGAAATTCCTATGAAGATGCCCTTCTTTAAAGCTACATTTTTTATCTATAAAATAAGATTGTTTAAAGCTTATATGTAAAATAAGAGGTATTTCTGACTAATATCTTTTTAAAAAATGTTAAACCATACCTTTGAATTAAGCAAGTTTCTTTCAGAATTCGTCTTCATAATCTCCAAATCATCTTCATTATACTCCTCGTTCATCATCCCCTAATACCTGGTAGTAGTCAATTTATAGACTTGAGTTGTAGTGGTTTTCTTAACTATTTAACTGTCGTTATCGCTATTAGAGTTGTTTTAATTTTCCACACTTTTCAAGCTGTCTGACGATGAAACTTCCTATTTTCTCTTATTTCTACGACTTATTGATGTGTTTTTAGGAGATTTATTCCTTTTCCTTAGACTATTTTAATGATTGAGATTGTGCTAATCGTTTTACTCGTTTCTCATAATATTTTCACCAATATGCATTCGGTTTTTAGGTGACTTCTTCCTGGAGCTTTAATCGTTCAAATTTCTTCTTTTAACTTCGTGTAGCTCCAAATCTTCACCATCTTATAAGAAATTTATGTTTCTTTTCCTCTTTTTTGCTTTCTTTTTCTTTTTTTTCCCTTTTATGGTTCTTTTTTCTAGCTTAACTTAGCCATCCCCCTCTACTTAACCGTAATATTCGTCTCTAAACCTGGTGTATTCCTGGTACTTTTTTATCAAGTTTAATTCTTAAGAGATTTCATCTGGTTTCAGCTGTTTATCTAATTTTGATAGTTCTGATGGAACAACCTCATTTAAGTCGAAACCTGGGATCACAAAAAATAAATCATTTTATAAAGCTATTATTAATAGCTCAAAAATTATGAAATTAAATATAATATCACTTGACTACGATTCAAATCCAAACTTTAGATTTGTTTAATAAGTCTGGTATTACTGCTATTTTTATTAGCAATTGTAATGGGAACGATTTGATTCATGTTATTATTGCTTTGTAGTACTTTAATACCCCTTTAATTTTACAATTAATTATCTCCTAACAAATTTGACTGCAAATTTTAAGTGTTTTATAGGGAATACCTCGCCATATTTTATTAATTAATTGGAGATAGATACTAAATCTAGGGGATGTTGGTGTTTTATTAATTCGAATCCTGATTATGTATTATAGAGTACTTATTGTTACTAATCGCAATGTAATTTTAGTTTATTAGGTGTTCTGCATCAGACTTGAAATGTCTTTTATTATTTACGATGGAAAGTGGCTCTACAGTGAGATTTATGTTTCTACTGCTCATTCTTCTGTTTTAAGGTACTTATGAAGTTGACTTTTTACTAAACCTATTCAAGATTTTTAAGGTTTTTTAAGGGTTTCTCTAATAACTTTATTATAAAATTTTATATTAAACTTAAGTTTAGGTTTTTAATACAGGAATACATCAAAACTCTTGCTTCTTTTAATCATAACAAGTGGACTGTGATTGCTTGAATTTAATTCCAATTAATCTATAAAATGTCTATTTTTCTACAATTTTCTTTCTTATATCTACTCTGATATCTCAGGAGCTATTTTTAGATTAGATAAGTTTTAGTAATTCATCTATTATTTCATATTTTCTTCCAATTTTATTTGATTGTTTTGACTTTCTTAGGCATCTTTCTCTATATATTCTTGCCTCATTTAATTATTTACCATGCTATTCCTGTCAATTTGAATGAGCTGATTATCTGTAAATTTGAATGGAATAATCTTTTAAACTGCACTGAATTTCTTTGAATTTTTTTATTTGGCTGACTGATTTCTCAATTAATTGTTAAATTTTAGGTTTCTCCAGTATTCTTTTGAAAACATGTCACTCATCTCATCGTCGTTGTCGTATCCATTTGGATCATACTATGTGTCCTTGTCATCTTCTCCGCTATAATTAATAGCAATAGCATGTAAATATCAATTGCTTAAGTAAATTTTAAACAAAATTAAGGAAATTTGTTTAATAAAATAATAAATTGGTAAACTTTGACCGTAATTAAAATAAAAAATAATGGTAAATATTTATAGAAATATTCTTAAATCTCTTATCCCTCTTTGATGATTATCTCCTTTAACGATATATATTAATTTCTAAAAAGATTTTCAAAGTTAAGACAAGTACTTTGAAATAAAAAAAGGAAGTTTCTAAATTATATTGGATTTTAAAAAATTATAAATTACTTACAAAAATTTGATTTGAAAATTTTTTAGCAGTATACTAATGAATATTTAATTGGTACTCTCTTTTGAAGTGAAACTTTTTTATTCTTACCTTTATATATTCTCATGAATATGTCTAAACCATGTCAAATCTAAAATTAAATTTATGCCTTAATTTTTAGACAATTATAAATGAATCTAACTAACTAACTAACTAACCAGAAATTTGACAACTAATGTTAAATATAAGAATAAAAGTTATCTAATTATATTGACAATAAGTTTTTCTTATTGATATTTAGCTGCTTAGGTAAATCCTTCCCTAGTATTTGAGTCTTTCTTTTTTGGCTAGGATTTGTAGTTTTTGGCATTACTAAACCTCTTCATGTCAATGCTAATTAAAGATTCCAATTTTAAGTCTAATTTACTAAATTTAAAATAAAAAATCTCATAGTAAAATTGCATTAGAACAATTCATCTTATGAATTTTCTTCATCCTTTTTATTTTCTAAGGAATTTTCATTTTGAATATTTTCAGACTATGTTTGATAATTGCTTTGATGAAAAAAGTATCTATTATCAAATTATTTTTAATGTTTGTATATTCCTCTTCTTCATAGCCTAGTTTCAATTTCATTAACTTTATCTTATATTTGTTACTTAGAGTAAAAATCATTCTGTAGTAAAATTAATTTCTATTATAAGTTAAATTAAAACTCTAACAAAATCTAATAAAGTCTTACAAACTATAACATTTTGAATTCTTAATATAATACTAACTTATAATCAGCAATATTAATCATTTTAAAGTAATAATAAATAAAACTCTAACAAACTCTAATTATCTAAAATTTTGTTTAAAAATTTAACTTTAAATTTTACTAATGTCCATTAACTCTATAAATTTACTAATGTACTGATAAAACTGTATTCCAACAATATCTTAGATATTTATTGGGAAAGTAGACCTTTCTCAATTGCTTCTGACATAGTCTATATATTAATTTGTTTATTTATCTAGTAAAATCTTGACATCTATCAAAATTCATTTTAACGGGATTTTATCACCAGTAGGTGCTGATTTTTTCCCGCTTAATGAAAATACAAGTCTTAATAAAAGTTAGCCATTCAATTCTATAAGACATTTTAAGAGATGAAGTAGTCTATATCTAAACTATTAAAATAGAATTATTAAGTTATTTTAGAGCCATATGAATCTGCTAATTTATTATCAATGAATTCATTCAAAAAAATAGAGCAAATAGATAAAAATGGTTGATTTATAGTTTCTTACTGAAATAAAAAATTTATAAAATTTACTTCGTCATACTGAAGGATTTCATTTATATCTAGAATTAATCTTTTATAAAGTATTTAAATTTGATTGTAATTAATTTGCTTTAGCTTTAAAGTTAATTTATTAATTAATGATAGTTATTAGATGATAATTAAGGAATTAAATTCTAAATTAAGATTATTTATGCATTTTTATTATTTTAATAAAATGGACTTTCACGTTATAACTAAAACCCCAAGAGTAAAATTTTAAGCAATTTGGGAAAATAATTTATAAATAAAATTAGAGATATTATAATAAATAAGTTTTAAATAAGTAGTCTACAAACGATTTGCATCAATAATAATTAGAATGTACGAATATATAATTTTTTAATTTGATTTAGGTAAGAATAAAAAGTGAAACCCCATTAGGAGAAATGCAAAAGTGAGAGATAAAAAATAAAAAAGATTAATCTTCCAATTAGAGCTGGGATTATAAGAGAAAAAATAGAAGACAACAATAATACCTCTGGAACTTTTAAAGTAATTCCAGCAGAGAATGAATCAAGTAGCTAAGAACTACCACTGAAAGCTTAAATTGAGAATTTGCCAGTAGGAGTTGTGCTGATTGGATTTTTTAGCGCGTATGCTATGAGAATTTCATAATATGTCAGCTGGTAGAATTGCACTCAGTATTATTGTGATAGTCCTGCCACTTGATGTACAAGCATAGATTTTACCTTTACTGGAAATGACCTATAGAGAGGAAATAAGGTTATCATTGAGTTGACATTTAATGCAAAAGTGCAAGTATTGAATCCTGAATAGATTGAAACCTCGTTAGTTGCAGTGATTTAAAATGAGCCTTCAATTGGTGCTTTAGTAATTATAGTTGCAAAGATGATAAGTCTAGAATTTTTACATTGAATCGTTGAGGTTTCTGATTGCACTCCTAAGAAAATAGGGTTTATTGTTATGATTAGGCTTAAAATAATCTATTAAAAATTTTAATACTAAAAGCTTGAATAACTTACAAAATCAGTATTCCTGACGAATTAGTGGGTGAATATGACAATGAGACACTGCTAGAATAGTCATTAGAGAGCCCTTGAAACGACGCATCTTCCTCTAATCTGCGATACAGACAAGTATTCTCAAGGCCGAGATAAACGTGAAATACAAATGGTCATGGAGTGGCAATTGATAAGAGTATTGGTAATTCGTGAGTTCTTGAAAGTATGTGGCCAAAATCAGATTGGAACTTACATATTCAGAACTTCCACAGCCTCTGGCGCCTAAAGCTATCTTCTAAAGAGCACGTAGACGCACATTTGAGCCATCTCTTGCCCTAATTCGATAATGGTAATTGATGACATCGATTTCCTCTGGTATCGATAGGATTACTCCTGGCGTATTCCTTATAGCTCTAAAATCAATCTCTGGTAAATAAAGCACCACAATTATAGCTGGTAAAGCTAGTCATCCTGAATCGCAGTTGTAGAAGGTCTTTCCTGGTACCCTCACAGATTTTTATTGTTTTTAGTACCATGATGCAGTTGTATATGAGCTTTTTGGACCTTTAGACCAAGTTCTCAAGCAGAAAATAATGTAAACCATGCTATCTTCAAAACTTAATGTATCAAAAATGCTTGTGTGGTTGTATGTCATATCACTTATGAAGTTGACTTTATTAGCTAAAGCGACAAAGTCATTTGAAACTAAGACATAGAATTTTACTGAATTAGCGAGGTTAATTATACTTTTTCAAACTTTCTCAATGATATCAAGGATTTTAACGTAGCTGCCAGTATCAGCTGCAATTGTAGAATCAACAACAACGCTAACAACATAGCTCACTCTATCCTTCGCTTCGTCAGTGCAACCAAAAGTTCCTTTAGTGCAAAGAGCTTAGCGTGTGTGCATTCATACAGGGCATTATTCTCAGCAAACTGGGTGAACACCATCATTCCTAGCTTTACAAGGAGTGTAGCCAAAAGAAGCTTGCTCTTCTTCATCAGCTGAACATCCAAGTCGTTCTCCCACTCCTCTTCCCTAGGCCAGTTTCTATCATTAGAAGCCATCGTCAATTTACTCATTAAAGCAGTCAGGGAAGCTTCACAGCAAGCAGTATTATGGAAACTTTCTCTACATATGGGGTACCAGAGCAATCCCCATTCTTTACAGCCAGTTTCCTTGTGTCATTATCGCAAGATGATTTCGATGTAAAGCCAACTTTTCCACTGTTGGATGATGGCTTCTAGCAATCGACTATAGTGTCCGTAAATCCAGAAGGACAGTATTATCAGCAAACTGACACTATACCATAGTAGTTTTCCTTGCACAATGAGTAGCACAATAAGCCGTAATTCATCTAAGCCTGGTTTTCATGAGTGAATAACTCTCACTACTTCTCTTCCGTTTTGATCTTCCCAGTAATTATCATGGCACTAGCAAATTTGATGATGCCTACTAAAGATAGAATTATTCCTCTGTTCATTTTTTCTAAATATTATTATTATTATCAAAATTATAGCAAATCTTTCTTTAAATTTTACTCATGGGGTTTTATCAATTAATGAAATTAATAAGTAAATAGTTAAAAATTATATGTTTAAGTAACTTTCAAAGTGTTATTTTGAGATATATTCAGAATTTCTTTTTTCTTCATAAATAATTCAAAAATTTAATGATTTTTAAATACCAAATGAGGTCATTTATAATGGAATATAAATAAATCTAATCTAAGAAAAATTTTGTTTTCACATAAACATATAAATTTCTCTGCATGTTAGAGATTTTACATTTCTTTAATTAGAGTAAGGTTAGAAATACTAAAGATAATTTTTGAAATTATATAGGTTAAAAATATTATAATTCTAAGGAGTTATCATCTCAAAGATAACTATTTATGTAAATTTATTCCTGAATAGATAGTTTAATTTCTAGAACAATAGAATATATTACAATAGGAAAAATATATTAGTGTACAAATTAAATTTGTTAGAGTTTGTTAGAGTTTTTGAGAAAATAATTTATGTAGATTTATCGAAATTAATATTATGGTTAAAACGATGTGAAATATATTACCTCTAATTTTGAAAGAATTGATATCTTGGCATAATCAATATTACAATAAGAAGCACGGGAATTATCATTCCAAAGTAATTAGTTTTCTATAAAATTATTTTAAGAAAATATTTAGAGAGGCATTGTTAATATCTAACAGATTTACAGTATTATTGGTTTATTCTATAAAATTTTATATAACTTGTTTTGATAGTTACAATTGATGAACTTGTCCTATCTATAAAGCATAATATAAATTTAAGTTTGATTAATTATTTAAATGCTCGATTTTTAACCCATTTCAACTCTATGGGGTTTTGGGGTTTTGGGGTTTATCTTAATCGCCTCTTGGTGAGTGCACACCACTCTAGCTCTCACTAAATTTATTATATAATATATGATTAAATTTAAAGTCAAATTGAAATATCATGAGCTTAGTAATACCTTGAGAATTAAAATATTTAAAATTTTTAGCATTTCTTTAATTCAATATATAAGAGAACTTCTATACTGAACTTTGGAGGTTGTGATTAAAATTATTGATTGTAAATTTGCAGTTAGTTATCCATTTTTTAATTACCTTATAAATAACCCTTAAAATAATAGTCGAATTAAATAGTTGTGATTTTCTATAAAAATAATTGCTATAATCATAAAATTCAATTAAATAATAGTTACTAATACTATCTTCAATGAACTCAATTAAATATACTAAGTGTATTTTATATTCAAAATTAATTAGTTTTTATAAATAATACTATTAAATAATTAAATTTATGGGAATAATTGTCATCATCATCAGAGTCACTGCTTTCTTCCTCATTCTATTCCTATTATTGCTACTACTGTATTTATTGCTATATCTACAACTAATGCATGTGCTAAATCTTGAACAAGCTCTATCTCCTGGGTTTCTTGTTATCCTGAGCTTTAATCTGTATACTATTGTTAACATTGTTTGGCTTTTTATATTTCTAATTGCTCGTGTTTTAACTGGTGAGAACGTATAATTGCTCTTCCAAGTCATCAGTTTACAATTTACTACTAGACTTCGGGGTTAAATGTAAAGCTTATTTTTAGGGCTTATGGTGAGGAAAATTCTTAACACTGTTATCTGGGTGCATGTTGCCTGTTGGTAGGAGAAGCTGTTGTGAGGAATTTCTGGAATGTTACCTATAGATTTTATATGGGGGAGATAAACGATTTTTCAACAAAAAAACTAGTAATGAAATTTCTTGTTTCCCATCTATAGATTGAATTGTCCAGTTCTTATCTTTACAGATTATTATCGGTATAACCCTCACAGTCCTAGTCATCGTAATAAGAATAATACTCCTCCATGTCTTCCTCTTCATCGTAATACTTCGATTCTCCTTTCTTTTTATTATTTTGACTACCATCACTTTATTCATCCTAACTGCTCCCCCTGCTATCCTCGTCATAACTATCACTTTAATCGCTGCTCTTCATAATCTTCCTGAGCCTGCTCTCATCCAGTGTTTAGCCTCTTCTCAGCCTCCTAATTGGCTGATTCCCATTGTTTTTGCGATCTTTCTCCTCCTGCTTGTCTTTCTCTATTTTTTCGATAATCTTCTCCATTTTCTGAAATTCACTAAGAAACGATATTACAATTATTTCTCATAAATAATTTTGGATTGTTGTAAAAATAACTCATAGATATATATTGGTTAGATTTGAAATGTAAGGAATTCGGAATATCCACGTAAATTTTCATATAATCAACTTTAATCGAGGATTCAAATATATTTATAATTAAAATTTGCTTTTATTGTTAGAATTTAGTGTAGGTATCAGATAAGTGATAATCAAAAATATACTTACTTATTGTCTTCACTGCCTGATATCAGTTGACTCTGTTTATTATTAAGGGTTTCTTGTCTGTTTTTTTATACATAAACTTGATTCTATTTGATATTTTAAGAACAATTTAACATAACATATGGCGCCATGAAATGATGTATAAATAAAAACATCATCAGTTATGCATGATCTTTGTTAAAAGTATATTACAAATAGCGATTATTCTTAATAAAAGATATTGAAAGTGAAGTTTAAGAGAAACTTACAAATGAAGCTACAGCTGACATTCAAAATCCTCAAAATCAATATGAAATATTAAAAGAGTAGAATATTTTAATATTTAAATACAATTTTTTAATAGTAATATTCTCTCACATAAAAATATAAAAAGTATATCTGTTTTTTTTAAATAAAAAAGTGCATCTGTTATCAAAGAAAAAAGTATATTTTTTATTTTTTACTAAGTGAATTATAGTTTATTGAATTGAATAATATTTAACCTATTCACTTAAAATTTGACTACTATAATTAAATATTAATGGGTTTTAAATTATTCATAAATATAATATAATGATTATTATTTAAATTAAATTTGAAGGAGTTTAAATTATTATATCAAGTATTTCTTAATTATTTTTATTTCTTTCTATCATATTGCTGTTTGAATAAGGTATATTGAGGATATTGTCAAATTTTAAAATATAATTCTAATCATAAATAATTACTATATGGGGAATATTTAACTTGAAAAAAATTAATATTAATTATTTTTAGAATGTAGATTTACCTCAGTTTTTTTAAATTAATTTAAATATTAATAAATCTCCCCTCTAATTTGTAATAAATAAATATAATCAATATTAATCATGAGTAAAATAAATAAAAAGGTTTCATTTTAAATTATGGAACAAACCACATCTGCTTTTTTAATTAAAAGTGGTAGTGATATTATTTTATTTAGTTTTTTATAAAATAAATATACTTCCACCTTTTTTTAAGATTGTAAAATATTTTTTTATATTATAGAGTAATTTTTTATATTAAAATATCTAATTGGTAAAATTTAACGATAATATTTTAAAAAGTAAATTTTAGTATATAAAATGCCCCTAAAGTTAGAATAATTCATTACTCAAAGCCACTTTAAAAATATCAAAGCTATTCACTGCAATATTCCTTTTAAGTCACCTCAATTTTTTAAATGTTAGCGCCTGAGAATAGGTAATTATTTTTTTAATGTGTTTATAAATTTTAGGCAATAAAAACCAGTAACGAGCAAGCTAATGTTTAATGGACTGTTTCACCATAATCAGAACATTTATAATCAGATATATAAGGTAAGTTTTATTAAATTTATATAAGTACAATTAATATTCACCTTACACCTTTGAAACCTATCTTATTTGAGCAATTTCATGATAATCCTCTAATCTAATCGTTACATGCTGAAAACATAGCAGACAACTTGCTATTAAAATATATAATATTACATACAACAATCGTTCTATAAATAAATATCTTCTTATCTTAAATTCAAATTAATTTACGATTTATTTTTAGAAACTAATTTGAGAGAAGGTCGATCATTAGCAAACATTTAAAACTACTAATTTCCAATGTCATTTGTCATGGATGAAGTTGACTCACCAAATTATAATCAAAATAATTTTCATAAAATAAGACTTAACATCTTTATTTTATATGATAAATGGATATACTAGAAAAATTAATCTTTATAAAAATTTTAAACAATAAGTTCTTATTTTAAATTAAATCATAAATATACTATATAAACTGTACTGACGATATCAACTTATCAGCATTTACAATGGGCTCAGAGACTCAGCTAATATTAGCTGGATATGTGGATCCTGTTTCCTCCAGCTCATGTGCTGTGCCTAGTAATAGTGGTTCAACCAATACTAATTTCATCACAAGTCTGGATATTGATGGGAATTTCTAATCCATATAATATATTAATGAAAGTTATATTTGCTTTTTAAATTGAGAATACATTTTAAAAGGTGTATTAATGGTAAAGGATATTTATAGTTATAATGGCTGTAATTTATATAATGAATGGTACTAATTAGTAGCAAGCTCGACATATTCCATTCAATCGCTCATCTCCAGCTCAACTCATGTAAGACATCCTTAATTGATACAAACAGTTTCATTAATTTATTTAAATTTATAGGCTTTTGCTGCTTATGCCTCCACTTCAGACGTTAGGATTTTAATCTAAAATATATTATTTACAACCCATTGTATTTTTGAATTTTGAAGCTGCTTTTGACAACTGGTGCAATAACTTCCGAAAAAGCAGTGATTCACAGCTCCTCCTCTCTCTCCTCAATATCCAACTTGAATCTGTACAGACTGGGAATAAGCTCAACATCAACCACTAAAACCAACTACCTCAATTTCAAATATACCGAGTCAAGCACTGTCAAGAATCTAATCATGAGATTTGATGATAATCTTGGCATTGTTTGGACTAGGATCTTAACCACATCAGGCACTTAAGTTTAAATCTCTTTATACACTTTATAATAGTAATGTAATGTATAGTCACATTAACATAAATTATAAAATAATTTGCTGATAAGTTTAATATCACATTGCTGATATGTGCAACATGACAGATGGTACAGTAATTTAGCTGAATATGCTGTAAACTGCTAATTTATATCATTGGACTCTACATTAAATGAATTTAGCGACTGGTGTATCTTAGGGGGAGACAGTCATGTACAGTAGTGAAAACATTAAAAAATTTACATATAAATTATTGGTTTAAAAGATTTTGAACTATAGTATTCTTCTTTATTTTATTAAAAATAGTAACATTGGCAGGCCAAGTGTGTTTTAAGGCGCTATAAAAACTACGAATAATTACATTGCTGGTGCTTTTCAAGTATTGATAATTTTTTAATTTTAATTTTAATAAAATAAAAGCTACGTTTTGAAAATAAATTTTCATTTCAAAAAGATTAAGTATCTTTAAACTAAAATAAAATTTATTGATTTATTAAGTAAAGCAAACGACAGTCCATAGATTAGCCATTTTCAGTGTTAAACCCTCTAATCTTTTATTAGACCTAAGATATATCCGAGTACTAAGTGAAGAACTATATTCACCACAGATTGAAGTTTTGACTAATGGTTTTATTGCTCTTACTGCCTATTCAAACCCAAGTAACAAATCCAATTATTTAACACTTTATTTTTATATAGACATCCAAAAGTTTTATGTATTTGGAGCAACCATGCAAACAATCTTCAAAGAACAGAGACTTGAGAGAGGAAGTACTTCAAGCATTTTCAACTCATAAATTATGAAAATGAGAAAGTTTGCTGATTAAAACGATATGTTTTTGGTCTATTAAGTAGACTAATTCTTCAATCCACTCTACCCATAGAGAGTAAGTAGTACTCAAAAGCATAATGATTTAAAAAATAGAGTTTAATTACATTTATTTACTAAATCATATAGATTGTGATACACAGAGTGAGTAATTAACAATCGATTGTGGGTGATATACTGGGCTTTGAATGTATATAAAGCAAAGATTACACTGAGGTTATACAGTTATTTGTCCAAAATAATTTTACAACTACTAGTTTCATAACCAATTCAAATGACGCCACTCCAGTCTTCTCTCTCACTACCCCTTCATAAATAATAAAGTATTATTTAACGCTAATAATTTTATGTGAATTTATTTTCCCTTCAAGTGCATCATTAACAGACACAACCCTAACTGCACTCTCTTCTGCATTGACATCTCTCGAGCTTAAAACTGACACTAAATTATAAAATAAAGCGATTCAAACATCAACTCAAGAATATCTGTAAAAAGATCAGTCTAGTGCATTGATTAGTTTTGATGCTTCAATTGGGAGATGCCAAAACACCCAATACTATACAATTGATTCTGTCACGCTTACAGATTCAACTGTCATAAAATACCTAATTTAATATATTCATATAAAAGCTTAATTTATATAATAATTAACTGCGCTATCTTTGCCATACTCTTATAATTCAACAAATAAGAAACTGCAAATTGATTTTGATGAAAAACTTTACCCAGCGGACTAGTTCGTAGGTAGTTAAAGTATCTATATCACTGGAACTAACACAGCTTACGATTATAAATATCGTAAAATATTATCATTTACTTAATTGATAATAAATACATCAATATAATTAATTACTTAAACGATACTGGGTATGAAGATGTAACCGTGGATGCATATATGAGAGTTGTTATAGAGCCACCGACTGCTTTAATTAGAGATCCCTTAAACAGCGAGGTTGATATTGAGGATTGTAATAGTGAACTGAGTGCTCCTATTTATCCTTTGTTTTATGGTCATAATAAGATGGTGGAAGCTAATTTCTTTGATAATTAAAAATATTTCCATTTATTTAATTAAAATGGAAGGATGCTCCTTTTCAATATATTTTACCATAATTTCACATATTTGATATAGATAATTCAGGAAACTTAATGCTTGCTGGTCAATCTAAACAAATACCTTTCGCGCCAGAGACATTAATTGGTAAAGGTTTCCTAGCATACATAGATCAATTAGCAAAACCCTACTGGATTTATTACCTAGACGTAACTACTGTTACTGCATCAGACTCAGAAACAGACTGCTAAATGATGACATAATATTCAGAGTATGATACACATATCGGGAGCACCACAGTTACTGACCCCGCTGATGGTTCTACATATCAAGTTGAAACTTACAGCTACACTTACCACACAAAGATATATGGACTTTGCACAGCATACAGACATGAAACTCAAAGTTAGGCTGGAGTTCTAGTCAAACTGAATGCAACCTCTGGAATATTAGAAACTATAAGATTCTTGCCGAGTGACTACACTGATGTTTCTACTAATTACCAACCACTGTTTATCAAGGTGTTGAGCAATAGTGAGCTGATAATCGCAAAAAGATACTCTGAAAGCACTTATTCAAGCTACACAGTGATAAGGCTAAAGTATGAAAATGGAACTAGTGCAAATGGAGAGTACACACCAGTCTGGTACAAGAAATATCTAAGTGCACTTACCGCAACTGATGATGAAATTGACATGATGATTTCGGATGATTTAGGCTACTTATATACTTTTAGACATTCTGGTTCATCTGGGGAAGTTTAAATAGATTATATTTTTATTTTTAAGTCATATCCCAGATAAAACTCAGTAATGGCTTGGGAAAAAGGACTACTTCCTTAACAAATCATAATTCTGATGGAAATACAAATTAAATCGTAGTATCTTAATGGAACTTAGCTTTACTTACTCTCTCAACTTCTACTTACTCCGTGTCTCTTTGGGAATTAGACAGAGATTCTCTTGTCAAAAACTCGGGAGTTAAGTTAGTATTTGATAGCGAAATGTCTCCAACAGGAGCTAATGTTTAGTATAATTCTGACACTTATAGAATTATAGTTAGTGGAACAGCCATGTAGTACATTTAATTAAGCGCAGATTTAACAACTATAGAAGTACAAAAGATTTGGGAGTATTATCGAGATTTACTTTATTTTAGTAAAACAAAAGCAAAATTAGATATATTTTTACTATATCAGTCTGACGGGACTGGCTATTACAACTTGATAAACTCTGCCTACGATGATACAAATCTTTTCTTTGCAGTTTCAGGATAATTTACTTCTGTTTCTGAAATCTCCACTCTAATCTTTAGACTTTAAGATGACTTTCACTCGAATACTTGCATTTTATTTAGAGATATCTTCGACGATGAATCAGACTATTAAGTTGCCACAATTGATAAAGCTTCGATCACTGCGATAACTCTAACTGTAACTGATTTGCAAGCAAGTACAACTTTTAGCACAGATAATTACTATGTATACACTGATTTCATGAGTCAAGCTAATGGCGTGAATTTAGGCACTTATTCTTTCGAAGAAACTCAACAGCATAATTGGGGGTTGCAATTGATACCAGATTTCTATGACTTTAGATATCCCTAATAAGATTCTTATTAATGTGGTGCCTATGCCAGAGTAACTGAGAATAAAGGTTTTGGTTTCATTAAAATTAATGGAGAAAATTAAACTTACACCGAAGATTTGAAGTATATTGAGATTACTCTTGGTGATACACTATAAATTTAAATCAATGAAGTTGCCTCTAATTGCCAGGGCAAAGAATAAGATATTAAAGTATTCACTTCGGGTAGCTCTGATTTGTCGATCGATGAGTCTTTTATAAGCTATAGTGAAATAACTAAGACACTTATAATTGATACAAGTACTGCAAGTTCATCTTACAATAGACGACAACTAATCATCATTTTTAATTTAGGAAATATTAATTTTTTTAATTATTTTTAATATATTTAAAAAGAAATGTATAGAGAATGATAAATTTTTGTTAATAAAAAAATAGAATAAATTTAACTTTGTAAGGTAATAATCTTTTTTATAATTTGATTTTTTAGAATAAAGTTACTTTATAATTAAATGTAAATAGATTAGTTTTTAATGTAATTAATTAATATATAATATTTTTTCTCAATAAAATAATCTTTATATTTAATTTGATATTATAAATTATGAATGAACTTAGACGGTGGTTTACCAGAACCAAGAACCTATGCACTGATTCTTAGATACCAAGACAAGTACCTCCCCACCCTAAGTTTCTTTGATCACCAGCTTACTATACGGGTTCTTCCATAATAAGACAGAGAATAGCTACCAATCGATTCCGCAAAATGCTATTAAAATGTCTATCCAATAAGCTTCGGAGGCTGTGCTGACTCTAATTGTGATATGTTTGTAAATGCAGCTGTTTATAGTTATAAGACTCAATATTAGCACATGATTTACATTGGAGGGTAAGTTTAACAAGGAAATACCTGGCTAGAGAGTGACTCAGCAACAGGGGATGAGGCTTTTGTAATGGCTATTAATGATGTTGGAATGCCTGAATGGTACACAAACATAGATTTGAGTTAAGATGAGGATGAGAGAATTATGGGTTTAGCATTGGGAAATGAAGATAGTATTTTTGCTTATTTTACTACACTCCACAGTGATTTCAAAGAAAGGATTCATGCACTAATTAAAATGAATAGAACTAACGGTTTTATTGATTAGGTGAATTAATGATCAACAATTATAAAGTGCTTTTTGTTTAATTGAATAATATCATGTCCTCATAGTCAATCAATATTTACAGCATATCAAGTGGTCATTTCTCAATATATAAATTAAATGATTTCAAGATAGTTCCATTTACGACCAGCAACTCAGAGCTTTCTCTTTCGTTCTCCTACCAAACTTAGGGAGGTTTAATGAATGTAGGAAACTTAAGAATAAAAGATACTTCTACTTTAACTGAAAAAACAATGACATTGACTATGGAAAGCATAAGATCCTTGGCTTAAGTAACAGACACTATGTATCTTTCAGGCTCTCAACTTTTCAACTAAATAGATACAACATCGAAAGTTTACTATGAATCTCACTTGATTCAATATGGTACAGACGATGCCATTTTATATCTAGCAAAAATAAACGATAAAACCTTGTTGAAAGCTTAAACTTTCGAGTTAACAGGGGAAGTAAGCGCTACTGCGAGTTCATAAACAGCAATGACTATGGATTCAAGTGGAAATGTATACTTAGCAGCAATGACAGATTCAAATTAATATTTGCTAAAGCATGATAGTATTGCAGATACCTATAGCTACTATAGCTTTTCAGTTAGTGGAGTGGGTTTACTTAGTTAAATTGATATTACTTGCCTAACTAGCAGTATCGATTAAGTTCAATTTCTTGTCCTTTCATTCATTGATTCAACTGCAATCACTTTGAAAAATATTAAGGAATTTTCAATTAAAATTCTTAATTAAGTCAAGTTATAGTTCAATTTTTTCTTGCTGGTTCATTTTTTAAGTAAACATCAGACGGGCAATATTTCATTACTCTTACAACTTCATTCGCTATTACATCATTAATTCGTTACGATCAAATCACAGCTACATCAGTGCCATCTGGAATATTGCTCCTCTCCTACCCAACTTAAGACAATTTCTTCTATGTACGAAACAGCCCTGCTTTTGCTTACTCTTCCACAAATAGTGAGATAGTGATTGGAAAGAAGAGTTTATCTTATACATTTGATAATAAATATGATTGTTAAGCGAGTGCGACATTAGCTTCTAGTGGTTTTACACTTTCTGCGGCTATATCTACTGCACCGACATAATTAGTCCTTGATACTGATGTATTTATGAGTAGATTTAAAAAAATAATTATCAAAATATGTTTTGATTTTTATCTTCAAATATTTGAATATGCCAACTAATTCTTTTATTATATTATATAGTATTTAAAATATCAATAAATCATATTGTTTTTGAGTTTATTAAAAATAAAAAAATTCAAATTATGCTGTTTTAATCTTAAAAAATTAACTTTTTTAATTTATTTTTATTAATTTTCCAACCAACCTACATTTTAATTAATAATCAATATATAAAGATCATTTATTATGATTATTGTTTTACATAATAAGTAAATCCATTAAATTTAAATAATATTTATAGCTTTTCTTTTTAAAAGGGTATTTAAATTAACTCCAGTCTTACTTATTAAAAGTAGTATATTTTACTTAATTTATATTATTTTCTTATTTTTATTTACCATAAAATATTTGCATTTTAATTTTAATGAGTGGATTTTACACATCAGTAAATTTCCTTGAAAACCCCTACATTTCATCAACATAAATAACAGATGACCAGTTGTACTTGCTCTATCCAAATCCAATGAAATAACACACAGATTTCTACTTCAGTGATGATTAAAGTTTGACTTGTGCCTAAGGTAATGGAATACAGTCCCCTTACAACTAGGAAGTTACAAGCATTAAATTGAGGTTGGGCAGTCAATTGCATTAGAAAGAATTTGATAATTCCTAAAACTCAATTTTTTGTAAATATAATAAATTAAAGATATATGAGATGATGTTAATTATAATTATTTCTTTTAATCATCACAATAATTTTAGTTTAATTTCCTTATGTTTTATTTCTTAACTTAGCTAAAGATAAACAAAATTAAAGTTAAATATTTAAGAGTTTTAAATGAGGAAGATTTTACATAATGTCAAGGACTTGATGTTGGCTTCCAATTCAAATATGAAAATGGCTTGACAACAAAGACATCAGATAGTGAGTTTATAACGTTTAATACTGTTAATTAAACTCTATCAATTGATCTTAAGACATACTCTCCTGCTGCATCAAGTAGAATTTTGGATAGTTCTAATTTTAAGTTTAAACAAAAGTTGTTTTAAATAAAAAATAAATTATTTTTCTTTCAAAATAATAATTATATAGTAGAAATAAAAAATCTTTTTTTTCCTTACAATAAAAAATCGAATAATCCTTCCAGTTTATTCCAACCTTTTCTTTATTCATTTTTAATAAAATTATTTAAACAAGTGAAATTAAGATGGCATTATGTCAAATTTATCTAAATATTCTTATACCCAATTTTAGAGTTGGATCTTTATACAGATCAGGATGAAACCAAGACCTCAAGTTAACCAATTCACATCCATATTTTCCCAGCTAAATCCTAAGTTGCTGCACCAACCAAGAAACAAAGAATCTACGACTGTGAGAATGACAAAGAATATCCCAAAGTACTGGGAGATTTAACTCATAATTTCATATAGTATGGTGCTGATTTAGATTCAATGAACGGCAATATATTAATTTGTGGACGTTCAGAAGCTGATCTCTATCCCAACTCTCATTTCTATCAGTCTTCATAAGACACAGCTTTGAATCTTATGACTGATATTTATGGAAAAATATATTGGACTTATTCCGCTGCATATCTCGGAGGTACCAGCTCTTCATATTATGTATCATGCCAGTTAGACCCAAATGTCAAACAGGTTAATGTTTATTCATTGATATACATAGAAGATCAAAGTATGCACGTTTATGTGGAGTAAGATTACAAATATGGAAGGATTAAGCAAGTCAGGAGGATACCAGGGACCTACAGCTCTGGGATATAGAGCGGGTTAAGTATATCAAACGATGGAAATAAATTAAGATTTTCTGTTTATGGTTAGAGAAGCGATACTCTTTCAACACATGGAAATGAATTCTCTTTGTTCTAATCAGACGATATAACAATAATTTTACATTTTTCTTTAAGTTACTTATAGTTTCATACTATTGAGTATTACCAAGCTTGGAATGCATATTCAATAATAACTGCTCCAGTAACAACAGTATCACATATTCACACACTCTAATTCGTCTACAACGATCTATTCGCTGTGAGTTTAATACAGCAAGATTCAGATGGAAGATATGTGAACTTGGCTAAATATGATGGAAATTCTGGCGAGAGATTGAAATAAATTTCTTTTACGGCTAGTATAACTGGTATCACTAAATTTGGCTTAGTTATTGATGAAGAACAGGACGAGCTTTGGATTAGTTATTCAAGTTATAGCGGCTCACATAGTCATATAATTAAAAGTTTTCAATTAGACATGACTTTAGTGGATGGTGTTTCAATTTCACTAAGTTCTTCTGTTTAAGTCTTTGAAACTGATCTCGCTTTTGATGATATTCATTTGATATAAATAAATGGAATATAATAACATTTAAGTTTCTATTTTCTTTATTATTTTTGTTTACGTTATAGCTATTTATATGAGCACTTCCACTTGGGAGACAACAAAGTCTATATCATTAAATTTGATAGATCCACCCTTAACATAGTTTCATCAGCATCGTAAGAAAATTTCCTGTTATATAACATTTTATAGATTTACTGATGCTACAATGATTATAAAATCACAAAGCCTTTTTATCAGGGTATTTGATAATAGAGATACAATAGGTGACTATATCATGACTTTCTTCTCTACAACTGGTTACTGTAAGTTATATAATTTATTGTAATTAACTCTTTTTAGTGGCTTCTGGTTACACTTCAGCTGTGATAAATAGATTTGATGAGGGCATTGTGAATCCAAACACTTGCATAACCTATACTACTCTTTCTCTAAGTGGTTCCATAGAATCTTCAGCCGGTATAACTAGTGACTTGATAGGTATCAATGCTAAAATTACCACTTTTACAATTCCCTCTTATTTCAAATTGCAGCATCAATTCTAGATATATTTCGAAAACAAGTTTGCAGACTAGGGAGATATATTCTTCAGGCCAGCTTCTGGAAGTGCCTACGAGTGCACACTTCCCGATTTGGTTTTCACTGCAGATCTACAAAAATAGACTATATTCTTGCCTTAAATTGGGAAAGAAACTGTCGTGTACTTTGCACTTCCTGATATATGCAATAAAAATAGTGTAATAGTAAAAGTTACATTGGAGAAATATGATAAATTCCCTGAGTTTATAAGTACATTAACTACTGAAGAGGGCTATTAAAGAATCAGCTTTTGGAATCTTATTTCAGGAATATATTTAAAATTAAATAATTTATTAATTTAATGAGATATGTTTTATTACAATACAAATAGATACTTATTATTTTATTTAATATATAATGACTTTTAAAATTATTCAATTTTATAAATAAAACTATTTATTTTCTCACGTTTGTACATAATATTAGGCTATTGATATATTATGTTTATATTTTAGGTTAAAAATCTATACTCAAAAGATAAATTAGAACTTTATTTTGTTAAATAGATTTAATTTGAATAATCAACACATTAAGTTTGAGGTTTACTAATAATATTGAATCTGAATTTTATTATAAAACAAACTGATTCTAGCAATAATGATACTCATGTTGGCTCTTACAACTTCAAAATTGAAATGACATTAGGCGATTAACAACTAATAGATTACTTTTATGTATATGTTCAACCAAGAAGCGGGTATGAATTATCTGAAGTAGTTGAGAGTCAAACTTGTCCCACAGATTCACTTCCTAGTACATTCATGACATTCGGTGGAATTAAGGGGAATATTTATGCACACACCGACCTAAGTTAAGATGGTGAAAGTTACATAATATGTGGTGCGAATAAAGATGTGAATAATGACTATGATTCTGACTACTATCAGTCTTTCGTTTAACTCTTAACCATAGGACATGCTGTTAAATGGCACTTAACCATATCTGGAGGTGCTAAAAATAATGTAGCGCACTCTTGTCATTTTGGATACAGTACAGACGAGGCTAACTCAATTGTCTCATCAACAGAAGATCTCATTGTTACATTTATAAATTCATAGTCTACAGTTGACACTACAGTTAACGATACTATATACATCATGATCTGCGACTTGAATGGAAAGCTTGAGGCTGGAAAGATGATCAAGAATCACGCAGGTTTAACTTTTGAAGTATAAAACAGCATAGTTGTTAAAAGTACGAGTGCAAGTGATAATGGAGATATGATTATTAGTGGAGTGGTTGATGGTGACATACTTGGATTTGGTGAACTCTCGTTCAATATTTTATAAATCTATACCATGCTTGTGGCAATTTTTATTATTTTAAAAACATATTTGATTTGGGAGATTTATCGATAAATAATGTAATATATTGATTTTTTTTAATTTTCGAGTTACATAAAAATTAGTTTAGTTACTCTGAAATATATTTTAATATATCTTAAAATGCTTTAAAATATCAAGTATTAAATTTTGGAATAGTCATCAAAGTATTGCTTTTAATACTATCAAGCTGCCTATAAATCTTTTAGTTTAGATATTATTTCTGTATATTTTTTGTCGTTAATTGATTATTGATTATTATGAATAACTGACATGATTATAATAATTAATTACTTTATTTTAGTTTTATATTTCCAAATGAATCATTCTTTAGTAATATTAATTCTTCATAATGAGAATAACAAGAAACTTTGAGCTAGTTTACTATTCAACCTTAGATTTTGGAAGCAAACCATCAGCAAATTCTATCTTGTTTGATATTTCTTCTACTACTCTTTATCATATCTTTGGTTATCAAGTAGATTATTTATTCTTTAATGACTACTTATGTGATATTTTAAATTTAATGATAACGAAGCAATAATTTAATTGTTTAAAGATTCCTTGACTCCAGTAACTTACAGATGGGGTATAGCTGGCTTAAATTCAGACACCGGTATCTTAAACACAAACGCCCTCGTGACTCTGGCAAACAGCACTTTCATAAGCAGAAACAATGACAAATCATTGCATCAACAGGCACTGTTTAAATCCACCGACAACTACCTCTACACTTGCTTCATTTACAAACTGAATTCACTTTATGATGAAGTTGCTCTTACCAGACACGACTCAGTAACTCTCCTGCCTGTTAATAATCTAGAATTCAATCGAGGTCAGATATAATTTGAAGCCTGTTCCTTGCAGGAGAGATCAGGGGATGGGGCTTTGATACTAGCGTTGAGTACATTTGAATAAACTTACCTGCTTAGCTTTGATAAAAGCGATTCAACAATCAGCATGGTTGCAATGACTGATGTGGCATTGAGCTTTTATCATTAAAGATTCAATCCTTTTAAGCATTAGTTCTACAATTAGTCAAACTTTAGAAATTATTCAATTATTAAAATAAAAATAATATGTATTAACACATATTTTTCTCAACTTAATTATTGTTTTGATTTTGATTTTGATTATTTAATTCAATAAATTTAATCCACAATGAATATAATAATATTTTAAATGAGCACTTTTAATCCATGTTGTTAAAATAACTATAATTCTTTATTTATTATTCAATTGAATTAATTTTAATTTTTCCTTAATAGAGACGATGAGTTTACTCTTTTCATCCGTTCAATAAACTTTGACACTAAAAACGAAGAGAGATTATTCCAGCTTAAGTTCTTCACCGACCTTGAAACCCCGCAATGGTAAAATATGTGCTCTTAATCTGACATCCAACTTACTACCTCCACAACTTTCTAGCTTGCACTTAAAACTGAGGATGACGGTTTATATAATAGTCAAGTGTCTTATTGGATTCAGATATCAGTCTATGATTTCAAACAAGTATTAAAAGTAGATTTTGATGCTGAAAATTATGTTGGAAATCCAGGAGACTTTGGATAGAAACTTATATAAGGGGAAACTGTTGTCTATAGAGACAGCTTTTTACAATGTTCAAGATACTCCAATCCAGTTGCTCCAGATGCTATGATAGCGAGTGATAGTACTATACAATCAATGGAGCACTATCCATTTTATGTGAGGCATCAACCATTCTAAGTCAAATTGAATAAATTTAGTCAATGCTCTAATGATAAACTTAAGCTTGAAATCATGAATTAGGATGGTTCGTCTACTCCAGAGGGGTTGTTCGGTATTAATTAAGACACTATGATTTATCAAATTTTATGTTAAATTAAAAAATTTTAATGCATATCAAAATATATTAAACTATCTATCAAAAATTTAATGCAGTCAAAAGATTAATTTGAATATAGAATATTTATTTTAGAGCTATTTTATTTAATTTTTATATTTTTTTAAGGATATTTAAATTATTTTTTTAATTGCTTTAAAATTAGCATTTTATTATGATAACATTTCAAGAAGGTAAAAGTCTTTGTCATTCTAATAAAATAAAAAAAGAAAGTATATCTATTTGATAACTTAACTAAACTTATTCTATTATTTATTATTTTCAATATAAATTATCGTTTAAAAATGAAGATTTTCAATCTCTTAAGTTATCTTACTTATAATTAAAAATCAATTAAATATACTATGATTTTAACAATCAATGCAAACACTAACCTTTATTTCGGAACCTTAAAATTAAGATACCAAGCAACAGTCTAAGGAGACACTGATTTCTTTAGTTACATAAACTTCTCAATGCACATTGAATAGAACTACCCTCCATGGTTAATACTAGATGATTTAGAGCACGAATATTATGTGAGTCCTTCCCATTTAAAGCAGTGGGTTATCTAGGTAGATTAGGATGATGAAGGGGATGAGCCAATTTTCGAAGTAACAATCAAAGATAACTCTGGGCTTTAGTTAGAGAACTAAGATTGGTTCAGAGTTGTTTCTACAAATTTAACTCATTTAATTTTTGAAACAAGAGATCCACCTTTGTCCAATATAAATGCTACTGATGTGTACTATGTGAATCTGACAGTCACAGATATCTTCAATCAAGAATTGGGGTCACAAAACTTCTTTGAAATTGAGCTATACATTCGAAGTAATTAAGCTCCTGTTTTAAAGACTCGCTCAACTACTCTTAATGACAGTTACCCAGGAATAGAATTTAACTTCTTGCTTTCATCTTCAGATTTCTATGACAGAGAAGGTGATGAAATTATCTTTACATGCGATTTATTAAATAGTTTGCCTTCAAATACAAATGATAATACTTATCCCTGATTAGACTCTTGGTTGATTTAAACCAGTAACTCTGATTCATTGTTAAGTTACAAAGGAATTAATCCCCATCCTTAAAATTTAGGACTTATAGTTTTCGTTTGTGCTGTAACTGATTAATACCTTGATAAAGTCAATTTTTATCAATTCAAAACTAATATGAAGGAAAATAAGCAAATAATAGTAATTGATAGCACAGAAATTACTCTGACAAGAAGTGCTTTCTACAGTTTTTCATAAATTAAGTATGGATGCTAAGATCCAGAAAATTAAGAGATTTAGAGAACTATTCTTATCAACAGCACTGAGTATAATGAGGCAATATTGAATTAAGTATTTAAATATGAAGCTTCAAGTTTGACATTGGAATTTTACTTTGATGATTTTAATTTTTTATCTAATTTTTTAAAAAAGATGATTCATCCAAGATTGGTCTACACAATATTACTATGATATGTGACGATAACTTCAACGAACCTATATCATTCACAATATTAGTACATGCCTTGGAAAATTATGCTCCAGTATCCAAGAATGCTTTAGAAAACTAATGGGCTTTTGTAAATTCTGAAACAGTAGAATTCATTTACAGCAATATTTCTGATGTTTTCTACGATCAAGAGTATGAAACTCTTGATTTTGAACTTCGATTAGAAGGCGATATAGGTTTAGAGACTATCACAGATATAAACTACTACATAGACCAATTTACAGATAAAATGCATATCTTTGTGGATCCACAGGATTCAGCCAAGATATTCAATTTGCTACTAAAAGCTTAAGATGGTGTGTACAATACAAATACAATGCCGTTTAGTATTGAAATCAAGGCTTGTCATGAAAGTTGCGCAACATGCTCTAATGATAGTGACAGTGACTGTACTAGCTGTGTCGATGGATTAGTTTTATATCAAGGTACCTGCGTATCAGAGTGTGGGTATAGTACCTACTTAGATTCTGAAACTTCTATATGTGAAGATTGCCCTACTGAATAAATAACTCATTAATATATATATATTGACTTAAATTTTACAAAAACCAAAATACTTGACATTATATATTGGTTAAATCAAATTGTTTTTATTCCAATATTGGTAAAAATAAATATGAATGTGAGGCATGCTCTGGTCCTTCCGCAAGCACCTAGTGTAGTGAGTGCGATTCTGACGCCTTTTTACATACAAATTAAGATACCACAACTGGATGTTTCTTACATTAAAAAACACTTATACTGAGAGTGATTTATTGAATTTATTTAAATTAATTTTATGATTTGCCATAAAATATATTAAAATTTAAACATTCATAAATCTATATTATTATGAATAAGTAAAATAAAATTTAATATTATCCAAAAGTTTTATATAGGATTTATTGGTAATTAATAATTTTATTTCAATACAAATTATTTTCTAAGTATATTAAATAAGGAAATTTAAATTTTTCTAATAAAATTTAAAAGTAGTCATTAGTAAAAAAAAGCAATTCTTTGATGAGTAGTATTTAATTACTCAATATACTATTGCATGAATACATTTGATTTGAGAAAATAAATTATAAATTAATTAACTAAATTAATAATTAGTGGCAGTTAACTTTTTGGAAACAAAGACAATTTTGTACTTGTTGATAGTGAATTAGAAATAAGCTGGACTTTGCTGTTGGTGGTACCCCTATATCGCATTTCTGATGCGAAATAAATCGACTTTTATTTTGGCATTGAAATCAACTAAAAAAATCACCTAAAATAAAAGTCGATTTATTTCGCATCAGAAATGCGATATAGGGGTACCACCAACAGCAAAGTCCAGCTTATTTCTAATTCACTATCAACAAGTACAAAATTGTCTTTGTTTCCAAAAAGTTAACTGCCACTAATTATTAATTTAGTTAATTAATTTATAATTTATTTTCCCAAATCAAATGTATTCATGCAATAGTATATTGAGTAATAAAAAGATTGATTTAATTTACTCTTGAGTTGGTGGATTTACTGTTTTTTTATTAAAGTTTTTATTATAAGGTTATAATTTAACCACTTATTATTATGATATACAATTCTCATAGTCAGAAGATTTTGTGTTTTTTATTGTCCTCTAGGTTATAGAGGGGATCTAACAGACATGACATGTGTGAAAATAACCAATGCAAAGTATTAAAACTGTCTTGATTTCATCAAGAACTTCGATATGACAGACACCTCAATCTATATCCCACCCATTGATGAAATTTAGTCAAAATCTTTCTCCTGTTTAAACATGGAATACTGTGATCTATCAGATAGATCAGGTATAGATTGGTCTTGCAATTGGGAAAGAAAACTACTACTCACCTGTGATGTAAATGCATAGGAATAAGTCATAATTAGAGTTCTTACAAATAGTTTACCAAATCATTGCATGTAGCCAACGAATATGTTCCCTATAGAAAATGTCATAGATTTTGAGGTTGCATTCAGTTTAAGTTCAAGCTAATTGAGCAAGAAAGCTATGATTGCATAGAATATTGTCGACTATTATATGTGCTCTATGGATTGGATTAATGATTCAGCGACACTTGAATCTAAATACAGTTACAATAAAATTTAAGGTGATTTAGGTGGAATTATTGGAATTTCGATTACCGGTGTTCCTATTTACTCAGGCACTTCAGAATTATTTTATGATGCTTTTTATCCACAATCTTATACTGCAAACCATAATGAACTTGATTCAATCGAGGTAGATGCTTGCTTGGGCAGTACTCAATTAACACTTTTCTACCACTACTATAGTATATCCCCTTGTGTGTTTAAGAACCCACTCTTCACCCCTATAACTCATGCATAAACTTGTGAAGATCTCTTGGAGTGCAAGAAAGACCCCTTGAAATACGCAATTGCAAATATAGCAACTTCCCAGAGAGTTTTGAAATATGTAGGTATAGCTAGAGATGGACACATGATAGTAGGCCCCTTCAAGTCTTAAGGTGCACTTTGGCAACCGTGTGATGTAGACGCTTGCAATGGAGCCATGGTCAACGGCCACTATGTTTATGTTTCAACATTGTTTCATCCATATACTGTGGGTTGCTGGGGACCTGCAACAGGCAAGAGTTCAGTTGCTTAGTCATGCTCAAGTAATGTTCAAATTTGCTTAAGTCAAGCAATTAGTGGAGTTTAGATCGGAGTTATATTCATATTTTTAAGCATTATTAGCTTTTTAATGTGATAATAAATAAAGAAACACAACTCTCTTAAGAATTATACACTTAATTTTATATTAATTTACAATTTAATTTCTTTAAAAAAAATTATTTCATAACAATTTATAAACAAAATCAATTCGTACATTCAATTGCAAAATTGAAATACAAATTATAAATTAAAAGTATTAGAGATTTCATTTTCTTATTTGAATCACTATAGTGATTCCAAAAACCTGACCTAATTTTATTTTTCAGCCAATATGACTTACTCCTCTTTATTTTACCTCAATTTCATTCTTTTCTCCTCTTCTTTCCTCCACAACTCGTTCTCATACTCTCTGGCTTGACTCTCTTGTTTTCTCTATATTTCTGATTTTTCTTGCTTTTCTATGCGTAATTTTTCAATTTATTCTTTCATCTGCTGCTTCTGCTGGTTTTGAACTTATTTCTGGAGATTCTCACGGAGCTCTCTCTATTAATAATCTCTCATTATATCTTTAAAAATGGGATAACTATGATGTTTATATATAAAATAATAATGACTCAATAATTAGAAATCCCCATAATATCTTTAACTTTTAAGTCTTGTTCATGAAATTCAATGCGATTTTATTCTTTTTAAAGTTTTTCTTGTTACTGGCTATCTAATGCTTTTATTATGTGTTTATTCAGCAATTTCATAAAAGATATAATAATGAATATGAATCAATCATATTTTAAAATAATTTGTGTTTAGTATTTTGTTCTTATCTCTTTGCCAAATCGAAAGCTTTATGAGGCTGACGATTGTAAAATTAATCAAATATAGTTCCTTATGATTTTTAAAAAATAAATTTAGTACAATAAATCAATGTTCAACCAGTAAATTATAATTGAATAATAATAAATATTTTAAATGATTTCATTGGTGCTTTGACTTTCTTCCCGCTTTTATCGCTTTGTCCTTTGGCAAATCCAATACTACTAATAAATTCCTTATCATTGCTTAAATCACTTTACTTATCATGCAATAGCTTCTACTATGAGTACAGCATTTAACTCTTGATGAATTATTCGTTTTATTTCAAACCATTTCTCTATTGAATTTTGTTCATTTTTTCCTGAAAAATTCCGTTTAAGTTTTGGTTTATGAATTTATAATCTTCGTTCAAATCCTGATTTCTTTCTTGCTGCATCATTTTAATATAAATAGAAGAAGCAAAATTACTTAAAAACATGCTGAAAAAATCAGTATAAAAGTTTTTAAGCTATAAGGTATTTTTAATTTTACAAGGAGCATATATATAATGCATTATTTTAAATTAGCATCCTTTTCATAAAAGAACTGTGCTATTTTTTCAAGCCCTGTGAAGATTAAACCATCCACCTACGCTTATTCAACCCACTTATTTTCTCTTCTCTACTCATAATCTTGGCCTCTTACTATTTCATTTTTGCATAAATTTGATCTCTCTCCTACTCATTCTATAATTTTTAGGAGCTTTAATGCATTTAGTATTTCAGTAAATTGTTCAATTCATGCTAGTGTTAATCTTTGAGAGCTGATTTCAAAGTGTTGTCATATTAGAAATCCTTGAAGGGCAGACTTGTGGTTTGAGGAGTGGCTTCTTGGTAATTTAAGAGAACTTAAGAGCTTTAAGAGGGGTTTTAGTTTAGACCTGAGAAGCCTGATTGATAAGAGGTCTTGAAAAAGTTATCTGATTTCAACATATTTGACTTGTTTTAGCTTAATCTCTACGATTAAGTGCGTTTAGGATGATGTGAAGTCATCGAATTCCTGTTAAAATTGGTACTATTTTACAGGTAATGGTTTGGCTAGGTGATTTCTATACTCTACTTCTTGATTATGTTAATTTCGTTTGTAACAATGCCAAGTATATGTCTCTCTAATTTCTCAATATCCTGCGAGTTTATTAGTTTCTAACTTTAGAATGCTTTTTAAGTTTCGTTTTAAGTAACTTTCATGAGAAATTGAGAGTTAATCCTGCTATCTTTATGAATTAAACTGTTGTATATTTTCTGAATGACTTCGTTAACAATTAATTGTTTGCGGTTACTTTGAAACTGTAAACTATGTGAGTTGAGTTCTCTTCTGTTAATCTATGTTGGTGTCTACACATTTTACGATTATGAGAGTGTTGTGCCATCAACACTCATTATTATCACTGGGTCCTAACGGGTTTTGGGGTATTTATAATTGACTGAATTAATTTCTAGATATCTATTATTGTTTGGATTTTCCTGCTTTGATGATCTGTTACCACCTATAGTTGAAGCTGGTCTATAAAATGGTGCAATTATTGTTGTGTTTTAATGTAAATTTTGGTATTTCCCTGCCATTTCTTTTTCATTCTTGTCGAGTATGCTACTAAATTAATACGGATTGTTATTATTACTGGTGTTTGAGTTATAGTTATTAGTTAATTATTGTGATGTAGATATTCTTGTGGTGTGAGAAGCTGATCTTAAAGCTCGCATATGTTAACTCAGTGACATTTTATTTCTAAAATATAAATAAAATTAAATAGTTTTTTGTATTAATATTCATGAATATAGAGTATATGGTATATTTCAATATAAAATCATGAATTAAAAAGTATTTATATTTATTTTATTCAAATTTAAATTAACTTATACATTAATCAATTATATCAAAACTCCTCTTCATCATCAAATGATAACAATACTTTGCTATTATTATTTTTCTTACCGATCTCATTTTTATAATTTAATGGATTGCATTATTTATCATCCTTCTCTTGTTATTCCTGCTTTTTATCAATGGTTTTCCTATCTCTTTTCTTAATAAACACTGGCATTTTCTTCTCTTTAGTACCATCAACAACATCTTCATCATAGGCAATCACACCAGCATTACCACCACCAACCACATATACCTTCCCACCATCATTAACAACATCAGTCTATTTCTCCTAATCTTTCTTAGTTTATTACTCCAATTCCTCATCCAATTTGGCGATTCTCTTCTGTAAAATACTCATTAATTTATCCTGTTCCTCTTGTCCTCCAAGAGCATTAACCTGACCACCACCCACTCCATCATCCTCAGTGGTGCCCTTGATGATGAAATTGCCCAAATCCTCTATTTGAGCATTTTCGAAATCATACTCTTCCTTGGCTTGTTTCAGCTTATCCTCTGCCTTTTCAGCTTCAGTCTTGACCTGCTTGTCCTCCAATTTATGCTCATTACGGTCTTTGTAGGTCTTCAGTTCGTTGTTATTCATGCCCATTTTCTATATGAAATCAGGTACCTTTTTCACGAATTGTAAGTTTTGCTTGTGACTCATTTTTGTTTTTTTTTATTTATTTATTTTATTAATTTAATTATTGCCTTTATTATAGATTAATAAATGCCTACAAGAATTTGATATTTGAAAATCATAATTAATGAAATATATATCTAAAGTATAACACTAACTTGAAATCATTCATCATTAATAAGGTCATCAAGCAGGTCATTTAGCAACTAGTCTTCTTCTTGCTTCTCCTTAAGTTAATCTTTATCATCAGTAGCATTATTTACTTCAGTCTCTGCTTTATTATTGCTAAAATACGTAAAAATAGGAAATTTGATAAATTAATTAAATATTCAATTATGACCAAATTATAGGAACCACTGTGCTGATTGAGAGTGTATTACTACCAATTTTGATGATTATAGTGTTCAGCACCACAATATAAACCCCAATTTTTTCTTGATCAACCAAGCATATGATTTCGATGTTTGGCAAGAATTCGATGATTACCATGATGGTTTGACACAGTCAATTGGCGTCGATCTGGCTTGGCCACTTCATGTCGATTCGTCGTCGATAGGCTTGAGTTGAGGTCAACTAGCAACCCATTCTCATCTTCTAGATCCTAAAATCTATTGCTCCTTCCTTGATCCGTCGGTGCCATCATTGATAGCTCATGCTGTTGGTCCATCGTTGGTGTGTTGGTGGACTTGACCTCAGCAATGTGCGGAGGTGAGAGAGGTTTTGATAGTTTGATGATTGATTAGTTTAGACTCAAACTTAAAAGAGTGATTTATAATTGGGAAGTTTTAATCAATTAATTTAACTGTTCAACTGCTATTGATGCTTGCCTTGACTGGTGCCAGAGCACCTGCGACTCCACTCATGGTCATTGATGGTTTACTCAGACGAACCCATGTCTGATGGTGGTGCACCACTGCTTGACGCTGAAGGCCCAGAGCTTGTTCACATCACTCTTGGTCATGGCCTTCAATATCTGGGAGAGCCTCTTAACCAAGTGAATCCTATAAGTAGTTATGGTAACTATCCTTACTTGCTGTCTGCCTGCTCCTGCCTAAGATGCCTCTTGATGTAGGAGAACAGCTGCTCGATGGGGTTGAGCCATGGTGAGTACTCGGCATTGAATAGCACTGTCACCTTAAACTTCCTAGCAGTCTCCAACACTTCAGAGTACTTGTGAATGACTGCGTTGTCCATGAGCAGCACGATCTTCTTCAGGCCAAG